>JAQQAE010001830.1:0-24034 GCA_029823295.1 Pseudamia nigra
CACACACACAATTAATTAATTGATTGCTTGATTGATTGATACAAAATAATTTGAATATTCAATGGTATTTTACTTTGAAATACAAGTGGCAGGAAGTAGCATTGTTACTCGTGTTAAACCCTAGCGTTAAACAAATGCAAATCCCTTTGTCAGTCAGATTGGACAGCAGACTGACCAACAAGTTGCTTCAGGGTGTTTGATTGGTTGGGAATTGTGGTATAAACATAACATTCTGCCACGTTGGGAATGATCACCAGGAAAATTTGAACGCACAGACAGCAAAGGCACCGAGAGAGCGACAGCGAGCCTGCATGTCAATGGGAATGCACATCACAGTTAACTTCAGTAAAATATAAAGAGTCAAAGAGATTACAAAATAGATTTTTATGCTCAAATTTCTTTTCTTTTCTCAAAATTTATAAGCTCTCTCCTCTGAAAAGAGACACTAATATAATGCTATACTCACTTAGAACGTCAAAATTTGAAGAAACGTACACACATACACAAAAAAGTCAAGGCATGACAGATCAAGACAGGCAAATGCTGGTAAAAACCATAATGATAATGTCCAGGGCAAATGTAAGAAAAATAAGAAAACTCCATATGTCATATGAGAGACAGGGATGTAGTTACCTCGTTGAATGGATGTGACACGAGCCCCCGTTGAGTCCCAGTCTGCCTGGAAACCAAAGTCCCTGCTGCTGTTGGGCTTCTGGTTTAGGCTAATCCGCATTTCACAGTAGCTCTGCTGGAATCCAAACACAGGTGAGGGGAGACAAAACACAACTCTAATTGTGCAATCATTTTCAAGAGGCCAACTTCGGCAGTAAATGTGGAAAACCCCTTGCATTAAAAATTTATGGGTAGCTTAGACTATTTGTACATGACGTGATGAAGTCTTTCCATCACATCACATCTTGCACATAATTTGTGTATCAAACACATGCATTTTTTTCACTATTGTCAACACATACCTGATTGGTATTTTTGATGGGAGCAGGAGTAAATAGAGCATCACTCTTGACTGAAACAGGCGCAGCAGGTACTTTCTTCTCAGCAGGTATGATGTTTTTCTTTGTGGCCTCTTCCTCTTGATCATCTTCATCATCACTGCTATGGACAGAGCTCGACTGTGACTGAGCCTCATCCTCAGATGTCATGAACTGGTGGTAGCGACTTGGCACCAATGATTTCTTAGACACATCGAGATTGCCATTAACACGCTTCTGGGCATCATCCATCTGATCAAGCAGAGATGAGACAATGTAAAATAACACACAGAATATAGGAATATCGCCAAAAAAAGTGTTGGGAATCATACAGTGCTTTCAGACAGACATGGTTCTGGCGCTGGCTCTGTTCTGGAATCCCAGAACCTTGGTGCTTTCTGGCAAACCAGCTCGCGTTCACAGCAGTTTAAGCGGAACCAAACTGGAAATGCATTACTCCGGCAGAAGTAAACACAACATGCTCGGATTCACAACCTTTAATATGACATGCCCACTGATAATGTCACTGTTCACGTGGAAAAACCAACTTTTTTTGGTTCCATCTGAGAACGAGCTTTTTAGGTTCCTAACCTATTTTTTTCCAGTGTGAATGCACTGGCTGGTTCAAAATTTGGCCTGGGAGCCTTAACAGGCATGGAGCCCTACCAGTGTGAAAGCCCAGATAGAGTAACCCTCACGATAATGATGGCATTACAATACAGCTATTTGGTGATAATTAACAAAACCAAGACAGTCATCTGTGATACATCATCATTTCTGTGCAAGTCATAAAGAAATAATACCCCTAAAAAGACAGAAAGTTGGAATTATGCATTTGCCAAGTGCAATGTAGTCCGTCTCACTAAATTTAACCAATGAAATGAAACAATGTACAAAAAATGCAACTTGTATTATACAGATGTATACTCATTGATATTTTGTTCTACCCCTCTTGCAAAATACCAGAACAATGGAGGTAAGTTAGCTATCAAAAGGCTGTAAATGGAATGTATTACGATGTGTTTATTGAAGAGGTACAGTATACCATTTACTCCCCTTGACGGAGTCAGCATTATGTGTTTCATTTAACAACAACAGTAATGAATGAGAGAGACGATCAAAACAGCAGCTCTGGTAGCTAAGTTTGTAAAAAAAGCCTTCATCTATTATTAAAACAGGATTCAGCTCTGACTCTTGGATAACTCATAAGTAAAACTCATTTTATTCTGCCTTTACATGACCTTCAGTCTATTGCATTGCACTGCTACTGTTTGTATTTAGATGCAAATTATCTTGTACTCACTGTAAAAGCCCGGGGAAGTGAGGAGATGCGAGAGGGCTGGGTCCCAAAGGGCCTTGGCGTGACAACTGAGGTTAGACGTGTGCTATCCGATCTCTGGTAGCTCCTAGGGAGGGAGGCCGAAACCCGAGACACCACAGGAGGCTTGGGTTCCATTGAGCTGTGCTGTGGTTGTTTGTACAGGGAACCAGAGGAGGGGGCCTCTGCCTTAGTTTGTGTGGCCGACAATAGGCCCTTTGGCTCAGGCGCCTTTTGTATAGAGTTAAGAGGGAAGGTAGTGGTTGATGTTTCCTCTGTCTTGACTGTGCTGGTCTGTTCTGAGACTGAGGTTACAGCTGGAGGAGATGGGGAGTGATGCAGAACGATGCTGCTGGTGGGAGTGATGGTGGTCGTAGCGTCACTGCCTGCAGGACTGTCCGCAATGTCAACTTCCTGTGATGTGATAGGGGAAGCAACTCTGCCAGTCGCTGGGGAGCCAGCAGGAGGTCTGTCCTCTTTCAAAGAATGCTCAGAGGAGTAGTAAGGAGTGTCAATAGTGTAGCTCCTGGTAGGGATGGGTCGGATGCGTGGAGCAGTGACTGGTTTCTCAAATACGTCCTCGCTGTCGTCCAAATAAGACAAAGATCCGAGGCGACTACCTATGCTGTTTCTTGTTCTACTTTCTCTGAAGATCAGACAGAATAGGGGACAAAGTGCAGGATAAAGAGGGACATAGAAAAAAGGGGGCAGTGTTGTGCAAGATAATAGATGGGGAGGAAAGGAAAACAGTTCCCAGAAATGAAGAGAAAAGGTACAAAGAGTTGGAGAGACCAAAATTGCAATAAAAGGAAAGAAAGTGACAGAGGGGAGAAGCAGAAAGAATGGCACAGGTTGAAAAGAAGAGGTTAGAGGGAGGTGGGGCAAAGTGGGGAGGCAGGTTGTAAGCCACGATTAGATTACACTTTCACACTGAGTAAAGCCACAATTGCAGTCCTTCCATTTACTGCTGAGGTAATCCTGTGGTCACTGAGTTTGAACACTGAAACCTTTCATTCATATTTTATCTTTTATTACCTTGTCAAGAAAAGCAAAGGATACACCTCCAGAGGTAGCATGGGTTGATATCAAAATAAAAGATATCACAATAAAATTCATGTTCTATAATGATGAATCTAACAGCACTACATATTTATTCTGCAGGCATAATGAATCATCCTGACACTGAAAGTACCTGATCAAATTTGATTGCTCTTACCTATCCTCTTGCATCTCCTTGAAGGTCTTAGATCTTCGGTTGTTGCCGTATGTGATCTCCTCTATCTTCTCCCTTTCCTCTTTTTTCTTCACTATATCAGAGTTGACACTCCGGCGCCTGTTCTTCCATTTGTTCAGGTCCTGCAGCAAAAGCAAGACCGGATCACTTCTTGCATCATGTCAATTACACAAGGCAGCTAAGATCTAAATAAAAGACACTGGTTGTGTTGCATGTTGCAGATAAAGGGAGTCAAGTTTAGGAGGAAAGAGAACGACAAAAAGACGGGCTACTTTTGAAGGTGCTCTATTTGCGTGCTTTAGGCTCCTCCCGGCTCACCTCCCATGTGTATCTGGGACTATATGACCTAAATGCTGCTTTAAGACTCCATTATTTAGCTATGACACCAATCAGACTGCTTACAGACATACAGCTATCACAGCAAGGCATGTGCACATTCAGTCAAGCTTTTATTTTCTAAAGAGTGAACATGATGGTGAATAAAGGGGGTTTGGAGGGAATAAGCTGCCCCTAAAATAACCTTTTAATGTATTTGGT
Source organism: Pseudamia nigra (assembly GCA_029823295.1). Taxonomy (NCBI): domain Eukaryota; kingdom Metazoa; phylum Chordata; class Actinopteri; order Kurtiformes; family Apogonidae; genus Pseudamia; species Pseudamia nigra. Next base: position 4,079 of record JAQQAE010001830.1, read on the forward strand.
CATGTATTTTAACCCTTATCTAACATTATGAAACAACATCATCATAATTCAAATATTAGTATTTACAGTATGTTGCATCTCTGTAGACAGTGGGATTTAGTAATGAGGACAGTCCATAGCCAGAGGGCAGTGCAGCACCAATCAGTGTCCGCATCATCTCTAGATCTTTCTAGCAGCTCTCTTTTCACCCTTTGGCCACCTATGGCAGCACAACACCTGCTCTCCTGATTTCCACTTTGATGCCACACATCCCCATACATCATTTGCTCACATTTCACTTCAGCCCTATATGTGTTGATGTGTTGTGAAACATAACTCTTTATCTGCCGTGTATCAGCCAGAGTCAACTTGTCTTATTTTGAATATCAATGTGGGAAACAAACAGATATCCTTGAGCCACTACTATGCAGCACACATATCAGTTGTACTTACATCCTGCCACTTATCGTCACTCTCCTTAACTTGTTCACGATACTTCTGCAGCTCTTCATAGCGAATCTGCCGCATAACAGCAGGGTCAACCTGGATATCACTTGTTGATTTGCTTCTAATAATGAAGAGGAGAAGAAAAATTAACCAAGAGGAATCAAAAACTCAACTGAAATGTGGGGGGAGCTGTTCAGTTTGTGTATCACAGCAGGTCAGCACAATAAGCTTAGAAAAAAAATCCTTTTTAAGTATGCATGCACCTTTTGTTACCTATACTGTACATTGAATGAATAAGCTATATAATAACATAATTAAATCCTATTCAAAATTAAGCTGGATTAAAGTTTTAGCTGACCAAATGTTAGTTTGAAAACACAGCATACGGACCAAACTAAAAAAAAAAAATACAAAATGTAGAGACCCATAAGCTCAGGCTTGTTAGTGGAAGGGCAACATCACTTCAAGCTCAAACTGCACAAAAATACACTTTTTATTTTCACTTACTTGCACAGAGTCACACTTATCTCACATCACACGAGCTTAGGGCTTTGAACTGAACCTACAGCACTGATCAGTCATAACTCTAGTGTATGACTCAGTGTATTGTCATTATATGCATCTTTTCACTTTGTTGCTTTGTCAATAGTGCACTGTGGTGCAATGAACCCCACGCCCCTTTCCCCCTCCCGCTGAACTTGGCTCTGTGCCGAACAATATACAATGTTATGCATCAGCATTTAGCACCTAGAGAGTGAGAACAGCATCACAAAAGTATTAGGCAGCGTCGTGCAACTGAAGAGGCCAGAATAAATGCAAACATGCCACATTCCTAGGACCCCATATCAACTCACCCATCGATACTGTCTTGCATTTGCTGCTGTCTAAAAAACCAGAGAACACCACAAACAAAAAAAGTCACATTTATGTGTACTTAAAGCCCAGGAATGACACATCCCCTCATGGTGGGCTATAGCTGTGCTGTATGTAAAGCCAAGACATGACTCAGCTGGGTTTTACTTTCAACAGTTGTGAAAAGGCTAGAGTTCAGATAAACTTGTGTATATTGCAGGCATGCAGCACAGTATCACCTTTCCTTACCGTGACATTTTACTGGGGAGGTGTGTAAACATGCATCTTTCACTAAACAATACTGCCTTTATAGTGAATCTAAGATGATGTCACTGGAAGCATAGATTTTACATGTGAAGAAGGGAAGTAAATCCAGATGGCCCTGACTCAGGTTAAATGGCTGCTTTGTGTGTGCCCGTACATGTGCAAACACTGCTGCACAGATTTGTGTTCAGGTTACTATGGAGTCCCTGAGTTGTATCTTCTTTAAGAGCTCTGGGGATTTTCTATAGGCTTCCCTGTCATCATCAACAGACAGGATTACATCTAATTGCTCTGCTTGGTCCCATGTGTTCAAGCTGCTATGTTTGGCTATTACTCAGACTTCAACCTTTCCACACCCTGATGCTGATGTGCTCTGAGCCTCACATGTGAGTGTGAAGTTATCTGCATAGGAAACATGATTACACCCGGGTCAGACATTACTGAGAGTACTAGTGTAACTGAGGTCAACAGACAGCCACTACATACAGTACATTCCATCACGACCTTATAACGTCTCTTTTTTCTTTTTTTTTATTAAGATTGAATATTTCTCAACTCACAGGCAAAAACAAAAAAAACTGAAGTTCAAAATTGCATCTGCTTAACATTGTGCACTATATTCCAAGTATTTTGGTCAGCGAAGATATATGAAGATGCTCTTTTGTTCATAAATCACTCTTGAAAATACAAAACAGTAGTTGGTGTAATGTAGAATCGAGTTAGTCCGTATGAATGAAGCATTTTTTCCTGTAGCCAAACTGACATACTGCCACTGAACAGAAAAGTCTACTGAGTTCCTACAATAACACTCCAGGTTAACACAAGGTTTTTGTTACAGTTTTCCTCACACCAGAAAGCCTCCTATTTCTGAAGTAATAACATCATAAACAGTCATTAGTTCAGAGTTGCTGCTTAAGCTAATCTTACCTCCAGTGAGTGCATCTGTCTGCTTGATCTAAATTGTGTAATAAAGCTCTCATTTTGCCATTAACTGATCTTTCACAAGTTCTGCTAACATGCACTTAAAATTCAAAGAAAATATTCCAGGAATAGAAAGTAGTCCACAAAGTAAAGATGACAAGCTCTGTTAAAGCAGTCTGTTTCTATACTTTCAGTGCTGCCAACCTTTGCACCAGAAGTTTTTTCTTATATCTTAGCTGACTAGCTTCCCTGATATCCTGCCACTTTTGCAGGTCACCTTCGCTGCAGGAAGAAGGCACTGACGGACTCATCTGATTAACTTTTTGGCTCTGACTACACCAAATGCTAAGCTTCCGAACCAGCATGTCATCAGTTTGAGGACGCAGCTCCTTGTCAATTTTATTCTGTTTATTTGCTTCATGGGTCAGAGGACACGGGGGGCACAGGAGTCTGGCCTTGAGAGCAGGAGGCAGGATCCATGGCTCTGGGATGGGCATAGGAGTGTAGGTGTCAGGGGCTCCAGAGAGAGGCCGTTGTTGTTGTAGTGCTTTCTCCTTACGATAAACCACATCGTCCTGTTCAATGTCCGGGAATATTTCTTCCTCTGTGCTGTTGGAGTCATGTCTCTGAGTCACGATATTGAGTTGTGGCTCAGATGTGTAGAGACGCTTAGGATACACCGGAGCTTTCATTACTGCCAGGTCTGTGTTAGACTGAAAAGCCAGGGTTCGTCTGGCAAACATGTCATCATTCTCCAAGTCAGGGGAAAGGCTGTCGTAATCAATGGGGTCTGGTGGCTCCCTGGGGTCTTGTCGCCCATAAAGAGGCCATCTCTCACATTTGACCAGTTTGGGACCTGAGGTTGGGTCCACAGGGGCAAACACCAAGGGAGGTGTCTCTAACAGAGGGGACTGTATGGTGGGGAGCTGTGGGGGAGTGTTTGGTTCAGTATGAGGACTGCAGGTGGGCAAAAGGAGAGAGAAAAGGACAGCTGATGAGTGCATGCATGTGAATTGGATCACAGAGCAAGAATAGGAGGAAACGATACATCTAGCAGTCATATTTGATTCAAACAGCTGTTGATCAAATCAGGATTTTACAATCAGAAAGTAAACTGTAAAGCTAGTTCCTATAAAACTACTAATAAAATAGGTTATATTAACAGTAGACTATTCCACTTGTTATTCCAACAATGTCAGTGCAAGGAAATATGTTAAAGAGCATGTTAAGGCATCTTTTGTAGCCTGATGGTAGTTTATTAGAAAGCAGCTCAGAACTTCAGCCCCAGCTGGAGCCATTTACGTGTTCTCAATATTTTCTAATACTCTAAAACATTCCCGCATCATCACAATCATGCAGCTGTATCGACCTTTTCCTCACAACAAGGGTGGTGTGAGCAGAGGCCTCGTGTGTGTGGGAGTGAGAGGGACCGGAGGGAGAGTGGGCAGAGGAGAGCCAAGGACTGATGTCAGAGTCTGAATCATCGGAGGAAGAGCCTGATTTCTTGTAGCTAAAGCCCAGGACAGCAGAGTGGACGGAAGGAAGGGGACAGACATAGACACGGGGTGGAAAAGAAGGAAAGGAGGCAAAAGCAGGGAAGGAGAAAGAAATGTAAGTAGGAGGAACCAACAAGAAATTGCAATAAATTTTAAAACTGAAGGCCTAGTCAGGTAGTTTGGCATGCAGTGACCTCCATATTTCCTCAAATAAAAACAGGTATTCTAGTCAGGGACAGGTCTTCCAAAATGGCCATGGTTGATACAAACAAATACAGGCCAGGGAAATAGAGGGAAAATAACAAGGATGATTAAGGAAGATTGTTGAGTGGTTTTTAGTGGAATACAAGCACTACAGGTTTAACACTTTCAGGTACTATATTAAATGAAAATGCAAACAGATTAAAACATGTTCGCTAAAGTCCTTGAGGACTTATATTTTGAAATGGTTACATCATGTGATCACATATGGCAGTGACTCTAATAGAGTAAATGGGAACAGATCAAAACGAGGCTTCTAACTAAAAAATGACATCTTTTTGCAAACAGAGAGAATAAGGAATAATAAGCTGTCTCTGATGCATGCCTGTGCAGCATATATGGTTACTACCTTGAGCAGCTGAGAACAATGAAAGCCTCTGTCACTATTTGAGGAAATATGACATGTAAGAATAGCAAAACCCAGTGTATCTGACAGAAAAGTAAGAAATATTGTGCCAAAGCAGGAAAAATTGCTGCTTTTAATGTATAATGTGCATGTGTGTACATGTGAAAGAATTCCATTTTGTTGAAGATTTCAATCCCCTCACACACCTGAAGCCTTGCATCTTCTTGTACCATGGTCTTCTCTGAGAGCCCAGTTTGATCTTCTGTATGTGGATGTCTTCTTCAGGGGTCCAGAACTTGGGTAAAAACTTGTCATAGGATATGTTTGCAGCAGGCTGGGGTTTGAACCCCATCTTGCGGGTGTAGAGATCATCTTGGATGGGATCAGCATATCCCACCTCATCATCATCTTCAGAGTCATCGTATATCTCCCTGAACAGGCTGTCTGTGCACACAGCTTGGCGGTGATCCACCCTCACAGAGCCACGTTGGGGGGGTGACATTTTTCCACAGTCGATGCCGCTGCTGCTCAAAAGAGACAGCCAACCAGATATGTCACAAGAATATTTCAGAAAGAACAGCACACCAGTCACGCAGAAATGGGCTTGTTCCTCGGGCACAACAACTCTCAAATAAGATGATGCAAGGATTAGCAAGCTCAAGACCAAATGCAGAAGGCAAAATTTAATTCGAGCAGTTATGCTGATAGCTCAAATCAATCTTCAAAGCTTATAAAACTGAGGAGCAAATACGTTTGTGCTGGAATTTAAATTCAAAACAACCCAAACAGAAACAGCAAACTGAAGACAGAGAGAGCACACTCCAACAAAAGATGTTGCTCATGGTTACAGTTAACCATGCAAACTGAGGGTAAGAGAAGCAGTTAAATTTTCTCTCTCATCAGGCAGGCATGTCAAAGTCACACTGTAGCTTCATGTTGCTGACCTGGGGCAGGTCACATTCTGTTGAGGGGCAATATTGGGAGTCATATTGACTTTGGACCACGGACCCTTTCCTCCCTCATCTGCCCTTCCCCTGGGCAGGGGACTGACAGGCACAGCAAAGTTGGTTGGTGGTGCTGGGGAGGGACTGTGGAAGCGTCTGCTGGCCAGGTCATCCAGAACAAGATCAGGGTCTGGTCTGTCTGCATCAGAGTCACTGCCACTTTCATACCCATAGGCCCACTGTAGAGGGGCTGCAGGCACGGCACTCTGGGAAACTGGACTGTTGTAGCAGTCAGAGGAGATTCTCGTTTCACTGAGATCATCCACAATACAACAAAACGGAACACAGCACCAGTGCACACCACCATTGACCATTCACATCCAGCCCAACAGCATCACAAACAGCAATGGAAGAGAAGAATGTGAACAACAGCACCACTGGAAACTTCAAACTCCAAACGTTTGTGTACCACTATATCATTCTTAAGGAGCTTTAAGGAGCGATTGAATTAAATCAAGTTATGTAGAGACAGCCTCATAAACACCATGTGTGCATAGATGTGTGTGTTGTGATCATACCTGGTAAGCGGGGCATCGTCCTCTGTATACATGGGGTTTGCCCAACTGCGCCGATTGTCCTCATTGCGTTCTGCTCGTTTCTTCCTTAGCGGAGCTGGCACGTAGCCTGTGGGTTTATCTTTAGTGGGCAAGAACTGATTAAACTGGTTGCTAGGCTTTGGTGTGATGACTAGCGACCGGCGGTAACTGGTGTCCCTGTTCTCAGCCATCCTGAACACAGAATCTGCCTCAGTGTCACTGCAACAACCTGGAGGAGGAACAGGTACCATGAGTTAAGGATTGTAAAGAAAGTGAGGGAAAGAAGCAAAACAGAAAAAAAGCATATGAGGACAGAGTAATAAGGCAGCAATAAGAACAAATGAGGACAGAGGGAATGAAGAAGAGCCTTGAGGGGAGTATGTTGTATGTTTTGGTGTGGCTCTGGAGGAGTAACAGAGGGGTGCAGGGTAAGGAATGAAACATCCTCATTTACAAGCTGGTGTGGACGACGGTGGAATGTCTCACTGTCCTCTCTTACAGAGGGGAAGTAACAGATCTGTCAACAGCACCTCTTTCTCTCTAAGTATATTCCTCATGTTATAAAACAAGATTTTAGCAAAACATCTTCCTGGACTGAGGGGAGCAGCCGAAAGGAGAAGAAGAAGAAGAAGATCTTTTTTCCTGGACACTATTCCCTGTAAATATTCACTTTCAGAAGATACCACTAGATGGCAACAGGTATTTGTTTTCACATATGGGAGTCAGCTTTCTGGCTCTGGAACAGCATATCTTCCCTGTTCACAAATATTTGAAGTTCAAGGCAAATGAACTGGAGTCAAAATATTCACACTGAGAAATATTTTCAGAGTCAGAGCACTTTGAAGTGTATGGATCACAATCCATCAAAGACTGCAAATAGTGAAAAGTGAGTAACACATAAACAGTCAGAAATAAAACAATGGTTTGTACATACCAGAATATCTGGAAAGTCAGCTAAAGCAGGGCAATAGACAACAAAAAGGAACATAAAACTAAGGTTGTAGACGGGAAAAGACTGTGGCTGACTAATCAGCACAGAGGAAATGTATTTAGAAACTACTGATATTGGTAGAATAAGAATCTTTGACTTTTAGGGAAAATATGAACTGTGGAATCTAGAGCCACCTACTTTAGCTCAGTTTCATATCTATCAATCAATTGATTTATTGATACTTTATTGATCCCACAAAAAGAGGAAATTCACAAACGGCAGCAAACTGAGTTTGCGCCAACCTTGGGGGGAGGGCAGCAGTGGAAAGTTTAGGGTAGGAACATCAGGACAGTCGAGTAAAAAACACAGTTACCAGAGATAGGCTCCAAAAGGAGCATAACTATGGTTACCAAGAAAAAAAACTATCGGCACGATTAGCAGACAAGTTACACATATATTAACAAAGCAAAGTTCCAGAGAGTCTTGGTTGTGTTGTGACATGAGATAATGACAGCATGGATGCATATGTGGTATCAGTCCCGATAAGGAAGTCAGTGCTCTCTCCCCTCATATGTCCAGATGGAAGTCTCATGGCCATTGCCATGGTGAGACAGGTCCATAGAGTCAACTAAAACCTCCAAATCAGAGTGTAAAGTGATAAGCGGGGGAAGAGTGGAAAGCGGAGCTTCTTTCTCAAAATAGCGTCTCCTCCAAGGGGGGGGGGTTGTAGTGCTCGGGCCTCTCAAAGCCGGTGAAGGGAGCCAAAAAAACAAAAACAAAAGAAGACAGTCACACTTTCAGAGGCAGAAAAGAATCGAATCTCCTTAGTTATATACTTTTGGTACCAGACCTCAAAGACCACCTATGAAGAGACCCCGGCACTTCCATGTTATAACCCACTCTTCGATTTAACTCAGAAATCGTCCATGTTGTGCTGCCAGTGCTCTCCCCAACTGCTTGATTTGGAGACAAAGCTTTGCTGGACTTTGAACAGCACTCTCCGTCTTCTTAATCGATACATCAGGAAAACACCCAAGCCAATCAGCAGAAATCCTGTTATCATGGTTCCAAATACAATAGATAAATGTCTGCCACACCCTCAGTGGATAGTGTCTCAAAAACACATAGGTCCCCATGCGTCCACGGATCCTCACATGTCCAGCAGCCGCTGTCCCCTGAGGACCCTCAGGTTCCCCTCAACCCGTCCGAAACAGCGTGTCAATTGCATTGAGGTCCAGCTGGTCAATTCCACGTTGCTTCGGGTTTAGGAAGAGACTCTGACAGGGAATGAAATAAACACACATGCAAGACACAGCAAGCAGGGAAAGCTGGGACGGGAGCAAGATAGAAATGCGTCTGCACTCTCTGAAAGCCTGAAGAAGATTGTGTTATTCATTCTCTTATTCTTATTCACTACGTCCACTTAGATGTTCAGCTGAGTAGTTATCCAGTTGCTACTGCTTTTCTTGCTCCAAACTATCATTATTGTGTTGGCCTTTAAAAATTCACCTTGAGGTTTACACTCACTGGCCACTTTATTAGGGACACCTCCACAGTGCTTCTATCATAAGATGATACACCGTTGTCATAAACAGATGAAAAAGACCAACAGTGATATTCATGTAGGCTGTCACTTTTAAATACAGTACAGTACAGTTAGGACTAAAAGTCCCAAAATGTTCTGCCAGCAGGAGCCTGAAGTGTTGCTACAAGGTAGGATAGATCCATGCTTTCATGTTGCTTATGCCAGTCATTACCATAACATCCAGATGTTGCAGCAAAAATTAAGACTCACGAGAATAAGCTGCATTTTAAACTTCAGCAGATCATCGTGACTGTGTCTCTGAATTGCTACCATGTGATTGGCTGATTAGATATTTTCATTAACAAGTTGTCTTCACAAGTGTACCTAATGAAGGTCAAGGTCAAGGTCAAATTTATTTATGTAGCACATTTACAACAGCTCTTGCTGCCCAAAGTACTTTACAGGTTAAAAATTACAATTGAATAAAAGATAAAACAACAAAAAAGTAAAACTACAGGAATGCAAAAACAATGCTTAAAAATACAATTAAAAAAATAACACAAATTAAACAAGATTAAAAAATACAAAAAAAAAATGAAAACAATTAAATCAAATAAGACTAAAATACTGTACAGCAAAAATCAAAGCAAGTATGTCCAGTTCAACTTGAGCTAAAAGCCAATCCATAAAAGTGCATCTAAAGTAAAGATTTAAAGTGCTCTAGTGTTTGTGCAGATCTAATACTGAGGGGCAGACTGTTCCAGAGTCTGGTACCTGCCACAAAGAAGTGGCCAGTGAGGGTAGACATACTGTAGAATAGTGTCATATTTTGTGTATTTGTTTGCATTATGTCATGAGGTCTCGGCCTCGAATTGTGAAGCGCCTAGAGATAATCAGTGATTGTGATTGGCGCTATACAAATAGAATAGAATAGAACAGAACATGACAGCTGTAACAGTGATTCTGTTTATCAATCCATTATGAAATCAATCCCCCCCAGAATGTTTTTGGGATTGACAATTTTCACAATTTATACAGACTAAGAAATAGCATATTACTCGACAATGGGAATATTAATTTGAATATTAATTTGTCCCTAGCTTGTATACATGTGCAAAGATCATGGCGTCTCCTACCCTCACTGCTGCCTTTTAGGGTGGTGTCAGATGAGATGCTATTTGGTCGAGATCCCACAGAGTCCAAGCTGTCCAGAGAATCGTCCCTTCTGTGTCCTCCTCCTCCTCCTCCTCCTCTCAAATGATGGAGCTCCTCTCTGTCTGAATACCAGCTATCTCCAAAACCGCTGTCTCGAACGTTGTTGCCTTTGTGACTGGATGAGTCCTGGAGAGCCTTTGAGAGACACAAACACACACATCGTCAGATAGCAGAGTGCCAGTTACAACAATTAACTGCACTTACTGTGTGGTACATGAGATCTCCCAGCTAGAGGGACGGTTCGGTATTATTTGACCTCAGAATGTCAGTTACTGTGAAGATACACTCTATACGGTACAAGCCATTGTTTACACGGAGTACATCATTGTTTCTTTTTCAATGCCATCTCTGTCAAAACAAACCGTGCTGTGATCTATGCATCCATGATGACTGTGTTTACTGTAAGAAAAAAATATCATTCCACATAAACACATAAGCAATCCCCAGAGCCACTTAAAGCAGCATGATTACAAACAGGCAGAAACGTGTCAACCACCATAAAAGAAAATGATTTTCAGATCTGTAATCCACTGAATCTGCCAGACAATACAGCTCCAGAAAAATAAACCCAGCCTTATCCTGCCCCAGTGAACTTGGATTACCAGAGCTAAATGTACAAGATATGCTGTAACCAACTGCCATTACTGTAAATCCCTGTAGTCAGTTGAATTATAGAGGACTTGCCGCCATCACCACCTATAAATCTATGTGGAAGCAAAGTGCCAAATTCAACACTGGCATGAGCATGGAGAGGGCTTCTTCACAAAAAAGGCTGCTATTTCCAAATCCTAACTATGCAAAATGCTGCATGCTGTGCTGTAAACAAGATTAAAATAGCTGAGTCAAGGGATCAAGTCATTTATGACTTAACATAGCTTTGGTTTTAATGGGTCGCAAGCAGAGGACCCTCAACCTAACTCAGTCATTCTTGAGCACATTGCCTACATACCAGGGAGGCTATAGAAACGCACCAGGCAATGGTGGTAAAAGAGGATTTCATTTATGCTTTGTGCTAATATGACTCCAAGTGCATATTAGGAAGTTTTACCTTGTAGAGTGCTGTGCCCAATAATCCCTCGAATGCCTTGAAATTCAGGTAAGGTCCATCATAAAAAGGGTCACACTGAGCTCTTCTCCCCAACCAGTAAATGGTGATCAACACCTAGAAAAGGAAAAGAACCAACTTGTTAATCCAATTACATCACCAGGATTCATCTGACACACTGAAAATGTTTATCAGTGCTCGTCAGAGCATATCAGGATCAAACTACACCCTTACCCTAAGAGCTGAATGTAGAGTACAGAGCTAAAGTAGGTGATTGTTATGACGGCTGGAGCCCTACGTTGACGCAGGGTCAGATCACCCATTTGTTCCCAGCCTCATCTAGAAACCTCTGCAGCTGTTTGTGTGTGCACTAGAAGGCTGGACAGGTAAATGTCCAGCACTAATGTAAACAGTATTCTCCAGCAATACATGTGATACAGTTCAGTTTAATGTGTCAGCTCTTTGGCTTTATGGATTAACAATAAACACATTTAATAGACCACCACCCAATGTAAGGTTAATGCCACAGCTGCCCTAACTAACAGTATTGGTAAGAACCCAAGTCATTTTTTATGTTTGTGTAACTGTTAACCCATCAGTAGGCACAGCTCTTTAATCGAAATTATATTTTCAATGCTAAAATATGATTATTGCTGTTATTTATAGATTTTCAAATGTACTGTTTCACAAAAAAAGGATAAAAATTAATAAAGTACATTAGTATTTTTATTAATATGCCAAATTACAGTCATTTACTTGCATTCCTTAATAAAACAAAAGTTTGAGTGGTTGGATGTTCTGCTTGATTAATTAGTCTGCTAATTTTGTTAATTTATTTGTTAATTTTGTTTATTTTCTTGATTTAAAAAAAATTCAGTCCATTTTACGTATTATTTTGATCACTTTTGCCCATTTTAATTATTTTTTTTTTCATTTTTGTTTATTTTTGTTCATTGTGCCGATTACATTTTTCTTTGTTTGTTCCTTTTATTGCTTATTTTATTCATCTTTGCTAATTATGTTCATTTTAGCCAAAATGGTATTTTTAACACTAAAATATAATTCATGTTGTTACCCATGTATTTTCAAATTTACTGTTGTATGAAAGAGCAAAAAATATCAAGGCAAATTAGTATTTTTGATGAACACAGTAAATTACAGTTATTTAGTTGGATCCCTGGACAAAAATAGTTTTAGTGGTTGAATGTTATGCTTGATCAGTTAACCTTCTTAGCTCATTATTTGTAATATTTTTCATTTTCTGTATTATTTTGTTATTTTTACTTATTTGCTTGATTATTTTCTTTATTTTTTGTTCATTTTGTTGCTTATTTAGTTCATCTTTGCTAATTTTGTGGCTTTAACTCATATCATTTTAGCAAAAATGATATTATTAATGCTGAAATTTAAATTAATTATATTGTTGTTATGTATGAATTTCCAAATTACTTATTATTATTAATTTATTTTACAAATAGCTGATCATTGTTATCCATGAATTTTTTAATTTACTATTTTACAAAAAAACCCTGAAAAACACACATTAGTATTTTTTGATAAAGATGCCAAATTACAGTTACCGTATTTTCCGGGTGATAAGTCGCACGAGCCAAAAAAATGCATAACGAAGAAGAAAAAAATGTATATTAGTCGCTCTGCAAAATAGGTCGCATTTGTTCGGGGAATGCACGTCAAATGTGCAGCCGCATGCTTGACGCCAGAAGGGAGAGCTCGCGGCTTGTCTCCCCGCCTCACCGGGCAAGTGATGGTACCAACACGTTCGGTGTTAAGCTGATGGCAGGTATGGTTGTTACCGGTAATGTCTACATTTTAAATTGTCAGTAATACAGATGCGGCAGATGAGATACACAAGCCTAGAGTGACGTCTAGCGGCTGTCAGTGTGACAAACACCCTATAGTCGAAATTATACAAGAATTTATACAATTTATAGTCAAATTTATACAAGTCGCTCTGATGTATTTGTAGCTCCCCTAGCCAGACTATGCGAAAAAACGCGACTTGTGGTCCGGAAAATACGCAATTACTCGCATTCCTGAACAAAAACATCATTTTAGGGGTTTAATGTCATGTCTGATTAATTCATCTTAGTTAATTCATTTGTTAGTCTTGTATATTTTTTCCTTTTACGCTACTTTCCCTTCACTTGATTTATTATTTTGTACATTTTTGCTCATTTTACTGATTATTTTCATCTTTATGTTCATTTCTGTTCATATTACTGATCACACTGTCAATTTTTGTTCATTTTGTTGCTTAATTTGCTTCATTTCGTGGCTTTAACGGCTGAATTTTATGCTTGATTCATTTCAGAGTGTGCTGTACAGTGTGCCACTCAAATTTGGGTACAAAAAGGTGAACTCAGTTTGAAATTGATGAGGTCGTGTCGTAACAGGCGACACAGAGAGTTTCCACACAAAACTATATTTTGTATATTTATAATAATATTTTAAACTATAATTGTTAGCTTTAAAAAAACTCTTTTAAATTGACAAACATCGTACATGTAAATGATTGTGTCATTCAAGTGGGATTAAAAAAACACCCATCTCCTGCCATCTAATGCTTTTTACCCCCATAAGTTAAGTAACCTAGAAGAGGTGGAAGGAAGTGGGAGGGGCTTTCAAATTCATTTTTTTATGCTGCACATCTTAATCTTGTGACCAAACGGGAGTAATTCGAGCACAAAACACTGCATGTGCTCAATGTTTCAATTTTAATGAACCCGACAATGAAAGTAATACGTACATTAAATTTTGCTGGTATTCAAATTCAGTGTTTTAATAAAGGGTAATTCAGGTTCAAGTTGAGAAATAAAAAAAACAATAAACAAGCAGAAAATAATAAATGTACTAAACAAAATGAAGAGACAGAACATTACTATCCTTAAAGTGCAGGGTTTTTGGACATAATTGAGTTAATCTCACTTGTCTGACTAGCAATTCAGTCTTTGATTGGATGCTTAAGATTATGTATGTTTTAAGATTACACGGATTGAAAGTAAATGTCAGTATAACACATTAATGCATAGAACGTGAACAGGCTGTGACGGAGGGTAAAATGCAGACCGGTTTTGACATACTCATCTTTCAGCCACTCACATTTTTCAGCCTCCTGTTGGTCTCTTGGTGTCTGTTTGAGGAAACAACAGAGAGGAAAGGGTTTTAGAAAATGACGAAGAAAGAACAGAGGCAGCGCTCGTCGGGTTCGTCAGTGAAAGAGCTGGAAAGCGAGAGCACAGACCGGACGAGTGGCATCAATGCAAAGACTCAACGTGAAACCACTGCCACACTTACAGAAAACACTGTTATTACTGTACATTCTCACAGGTTCATTTAGTCAATTACTTTCTTCATGTCTTCTTCATTTCCTGCTTATTTTGTGCATTTTGCTCATATATTTCTTCATTTTGCTCATGTTGCTGCTTACTTTATTCACTTTTTGTTTATTTTGTAGATCATTTTTTAGTTTTTGCACACATTGCTGATCATTTTGTTGATTATTTTTTTCAATTGGTTCATGCTGCTGATTATTTTATACATTATGGATGATTTGTTCAGTCTGTTGATTACTTTGTTCATTTTTGTACATTTTGCTTTTTATTATTTTTTTCTTTATTTTTAAACTTTGTTTTCTGCATTTCATTGACTTTCCTGCTTATTTGTTTCATTTTTCTTCATTCTGTTTCTTTCTTTTTGCACATTTTCCTGCTTAGTTGGCTCCTTTTGGTCAGTGTTTTCTGTTTTTCTACAGACATTATTTTGGATATTATTTTCCTCATTGTTTTGTACGCTTTGCTGCTTATTTTGTCTGTCTTAATTTTTGTGTTTTTTTTCTCTTGGTTCATTTTGTTGGTTATTTTGTATATTTTAGTGCTTCGTTTTAGTTACATTCTTTATTTTGAGTACTTTGGAGCTTATTTTATTTATTCTGGAACATTTTTGTGCATTTTCCTGCTTTGTTTATTCCTTTTGGTTGAGTACGGTATTTTCTTCAGTTTGGTGCATTTTGTTAATTTCTGTACATCCATCCATTTTCTACCCCTTAATCCTCTAATCCTCGCAAAGGTCGGGGGGAGGGGGGTAATGTTGGAGCCTATCCCAGCTGACTTGGGCAAAGGCAGGGTACACCCTAGATGAGTTGCCAGTTCATCGCAGGCACATAGAGACAGACAACCATTCACACTCACATTCATGCCTATGGACAATTTAGAGTCACCAATTTATGTTTTTGGTTGTGGGAGGAAGCTGGAGTACCCGAAGAGAACCCACGGGGAGAACAGGCCCCGAACCTTGAACCCAGGACCTTCTAGCTGTGAGGCAACAGTTATACCCACTGCACCACCCCACCGTGTCGTCCAATTTCTGTACATTTTACTGCATATTTTGTTCATTTTGTAGGAACCGCTGTTCTTTTAGGTCTGTTTTTACATGTACGTACCATAAAGTCAAGTGGCTACAACCCTTCACTAATGATCATGGACAAACAAAGCACTCTTGTTTAATACAACAGTCTAATGATGCAAACACTATTATTAACATCTGAAACTAAACCAGGCTCTACCACTGGTGCATTAAATGTCTGATTGTTGACCCTGTTGTTCATTTTGTTGATTATTTTGTTCATTTTTGTAAATTTAGTGACTTATTTTATTCATTTATCTTCATTTTTGTTCATTTTCTACACTTTGACAGCTGTTTTGTTCATTTTGCTCATTATTAACATCTGACACTAAACAAGGTTCTACCGCTGGAGCATTAACTATCCAAACATACTGCTCCCCCGGGCTAAAAATGAATTTCAGTCATAGTTCAGGTGTGTGACAGCCACTCAATCACTTTGACTGAAATATATTTGTTTGACTTTTTCCAGTGAAACAAAACCAAGCTCAAAGTTTGCACCTAAACACGTGACATGATGGGTTTAATACGTACATTGTACCTGTTGGTGAAGATGGTTGTATTTATAAAGGCAATAAACAGTGATAAAGGGCTACAGCTCATAAATGTAACACTCACAGAGAAGGAAATATAGCCTGCTTCAAATGGCCCTGAACATGTTGCACATTGCTGCTATCATGAGGAACCACCCAAGGTGCATATTTAGCAGCTTCCCAGCCGCGTCACTGTGATTTGTATCATGCTTTGTTCGATTATTTTGTTTATTTTTATACAATTCGTACATTTAACTGCTTGTTTTGTCCACGCCGTTGATTATTTTGTTCATTTTTGTGCATTCGGCAGCTTATTTTGTTCAGTTTGTTGACCATTTTCTTCATTTCATGCACTCTGCATTTTATTATTTTTTTTATTTTTGTTCATTTTTCCATTTGGATTTATTGTGCTGCCTATTTTGTTCATGTTTTTGATTGTACTGTTCATTGTTGTATATTTTACTGACTATCTTTTCTTCAATTTCTGTATTTTGCTTTATATAGCCAACATTTTGTTTGTTTGGCTAATTTTTTGTACATTTTTCTGCTTATTTTATTCAGACTAGTCTAATTCAGTTGACTAAGTTGTTCATTTTGTTAATGATTTTCCTCATATTTATACATTTTGCTGCCTATCTTGTTCCATTTTGTTAATTTACACATTTTTAAAAATGTTGGTTCAATTTGCTGCTTATTTTCTTCATGTTGTTGGTCATTTACTTATTTTTTCCCCATTATCTTATTAATTCCTGTGCATTTTGTTGCTAGTTTTGTTTATTTTTCTTCAGTTTTGCTGCTTATTCTTTCATCATTTTCTTCCTTTCTAGACACTTTGCTGCTTATTTTAGTCATTTCATTGACTATTTCTTCATTTTTGTACATTTTGTGGATTATCTTATTAATTGAGTTGGTTATGTACTTACTTTTCTTCGTTATTTTCTTAATTTCTGTGCATGTAATTAATTTATTGATTATTTTGTTGATTTATAGCCTATTTTGATATTCTTCATCTTATTATCATTTACATTTAAAGGGTAAAATACATAATATAATATATGGTTCCATTTACAGTAAAAAAAATTGAGATATTATGGCAGTTTACATTTTTCTTCCTTTCAAATTTGGACTTTCACAGAGATGCCACATTTATCTTTTGGCGTTGTTGAAAGTTGACAAAAGGACGACGGATAAAATAAAGCACACGTTGTTTGTTCTTTAAAATCAGCATGATTGTACTCAGACACTAACACTATTAATGTGCCATCTGCAGCCGTTCCCACCATGCACACACTCTAATGGTAAAAACTCAAATGGAAGTTTCCCAATCTGACATATTGCAAATTTATAGGCTCTATAAAAGAGGTGGGAAAAATTCTCTTGTGTGGGTTGGAGCGGACTTACACAGTCTAAGATTATAGCAAAGCTGGCCCAGCCCAACAAAAAGGAGCTGTGGACCAAAGAATTACCACAGGGCTTCTCGTAACACTCATTTATGGCTGGCAGTAGTAACCGAGGAGAGGAAATAAAAAAACTGCTTTCAGGTCCCCAGAGCCTCAGGACTTTGCTGTTCATCCAACATCAGCTGAGAGCTCATATGACAGAATTAGTAACAAAACATTACAGAAGTCATACACCACAGCTCTGCACAGTACAACAACATTACTAGATAAACTAGAAAGCACTTGGAGAACACACACATCCACCAATGTGCATGGCTTCTGGATCACCACATCTGCAGCATCACCCGGGCCCAGATCAAATAAATATTTTTTTGCCATTTCTTCTGGGTATTATTTGTGGAGTTATAATAAAAAAATGGGGTAAACGGCCCAATGTCACAATGGTGAAGAAGAATCATTTTAAAACATTCCTCTATCCCAGTGCTTCTCAAATAGTGGAGCGCCCCCCCCCACCCCCCAGGGAACATGCTTTTTTGCCCTACTGTACTAGAATTAAGTGTAATTGCACATCCACTACAGTAGTTGGCAGTGTCGCTCTCGTTGTCACTCTATGGTGTAGGGTTTTTTTGCACCGAGCAAATGACATGAAGTGCAGTAATAAACCCTCAAGAAACAACATGAAAAAATTTCTAACAGGGATGAAAAGAAAGGCAGAGAGAGACGGAGATAATGAGACAGAAGAAAGTGACACAAACGTTCATCATATTTCCTCGTCTTAGCGTTGTCACCACCGTTGAAGCCGAGCGAGATCGCACGGCGTCAACGGTGGTGAAGCCAAATAAAATAAGGCGCCACTGAGAGACATTACACCCCTATCACGCTGATAAGCCGCTGGAGTTTTTCAGCGAAAACGTGCCGAATATTGTCAACAATCATCCAGCTTTGTGATGCTACTTCAGTAAACCAGAGAGCAGTTGTAAATTGAACTATATTTCTTTCTTTTTTGTTTTCTTTAATGTTAATAAGGACGGAGCCAACGAGGGGGGCGTAACAGAAAACAGAAAATAATTGAGAAGCACTGCTCTATCCAGTCAGTGATGTAGATCACTTTCAAAATAATTAACTGTTCCTGGTGCCATTTCAAAAATGCACTGAAAATTCCAAGCAACCAAGCTAGAAATGGCTTGGAGTACCAAAGAGAGTGTGTCCAACAGGGGGACTGTTGGACACATTTTAGATCATCACCAAGGACGTTATGTTTTCATTGCTGTTTACTGATAAAGAATACCTTTGACGGACTCCTGAATCCAGACTCCGATGGATTTCCCCCAAAATATAACTGATTGTTCATCCATTTCTGAGCTTCCTTGACCCATTTCCTTGAAGGTCACAGTGTATTTGGAATCAGCATAGTCAGGAATCCAATTATTTAGTATATGACATTTTCAACCTCACTACATAGCTATAAATACAGTACAGTGGAACCCAAGGTTACGAGATTTATCCGTTCCGGGATCAAGCCCGTGAAGTGGAAAACTCATGATCTGGGAACAGTTTTCCCATAAGCATACATGTAAATTAGTGATCGACCGATATGGGTTTTTCAGGGCCAATACCAATACCGATTATTAGTCGTTAAGGAGACCGAGAACCAATATTTGGAGCAGATATTAATTTGCAGTAAAAGTGTAAAAATTGATGTAAAAATGTTGAATAATACAAAACACTTAACTTGGTTTAAATGCCTAAAGCATGTTTATTTAACCAAACAAATAGAAAATAAATAGTTCTATAAGTGCATTGATCCTAGACTCACAAGTAATTGTAGTAGTTGTGAGCTGTGGAGTTTTTCATGTGACTTTCAAGCAAACATAGACTATTCTCCACATTACATACATTCTGCCCATTGCTAATACATAGTCTGCTGAGTGTTCAGAGTCAGACAAATAATGTTATGGTAAAAACTAATCAGCCTCCACCTTAGCATGTTTCCCTCCAATAAAACAAGTGAATTGAGTTTTTGACATGCTTGCTCTCAATCACACACACATAGGTTTTTACTATCACGGACTGTTTGACTGTCAATATTATCAGCAGCCTTCTTTCAAGTAATTCACAGACATGTCAGGAGGTACTTAAGTAAACATAGTGTCAGCTAATGTTTACTCCGCTTTTACGTTATTCTGCTGTACATTGTAACGTTAGGCGATATAGAGCACTGGGATGTTTATTACAATTTCAGGAGAGTTTTCTGCAAACACGTTTGCTCTTCGAAGCTTGTCCACACAAGAAAATGTTACCTCTCTGCCGTAACACACACGGCTTATGCATACTGTGGCTTGCTTAACCAATCAGATGACACCGTGTGCGGACAATGCTGGAGACAGAAGTGGCAGGAGAGAGAGAGAGGGGCGGCTGAGGCGAAATAACCCAGTTTTTAATTGATTTCTTGATGCCGGCCTGTTGGAATAAAAGCTTGGTGAATTAGGGACTTTGGAGATACAGACTCGAATTTCTGGACAGACATGAACATTTGAACGAAAGGACTCTACATCCCCCACAACTTCGTTTGGGTGGAAGATAAAAAATCAACAAACTGTGAATTAAATATAACCCGAGGTAATAATCACACCCTAATCGTAAATGTACTAAGGGACATGTTCATGTTACACAAGTACCTTATGCAATAATGGCAGCCAGAACATTTACAGTGGGGACAATAAGTATTGGGCAACGTAAAAATGTGCAAGTTCACCCATTTAAAAAGATAAGAGAGGTTTGT
>JAQQAE010001831.1:0-24033 GCA_029823295.1 Pseudamia nigra
TTTATTTGTTCATCTTTTCAGATTTTTATGTTAATATTATATTTTTTGGTACATTTTTGTGCATTTTCTCAATTTATTTGTTGAATTATTTTTAGCATTTTTATGTTAATTTTGTAATATTTGGTATATTTTTGTTCATTTTATGGATTATTTAGATGTTTTTGTTCATTTCATGTATCAAATTTTTTTCTTTCATTTTCATTTCCTTGAATGTTTTGCTAGTTTTGCTTTATTTCGTGGAGTATGTTGTTTGACTGCAAGTTCATTTTATTGTTACTTTATTCTGCTATTAATATTATTATGTATTTTATTCTTCATGTTTGTCCATTGTCATCATATTTTTTTGCTATTTTCCTGATGACTGTTAATTTTGTCAGTTTTTGTTAACTATATAGATCATTTTGTTCTTTTTAACACGTCCATTTTCTTGATTATTTCTGCAAATTTTGCTTCTTATTTAGACATTTTTTAGGATTTTTGCTTATTTTGTGGATTATTTATTTTTTTTATCATTTTTGATCATTATTAACTTCTTGATTACTTTTTTCATTTTTGTTAACATTTGCCCATTTTGTGGCTTATTTTGTTTTTATTACATTCATTATTTTGTCTTTTTGTTTATTTGATTGACTGAGGGATTTATGGTTGAGTCAATATTGTGAATGTCTGTATATTATTCAGCTCATACAGTGCTTTCATCATTTGGTCCATTTTTTAATTTTCTTTATGATTTTGTTCTTTTTTTGTTCATTGTGATCATTATTTCTTTTATTGAGTTGATTATTTTGTTCACAATTTAATTATTTTTGTCTATTTTTCTTCAATTTCTTTATTATTTTGTTCTTTTTTGTTCATTTTGTTTGTTATTTACTTGATTGTCTTATGTTGTTCAGGTTTGGTCATTTTCTTGGTTAGTTTATGATCATTTTTGTTTTCTTCAATTATTTATTTTCTTCATTGTCTTGATTATTTTGTCCATTTTTGTTCAATTTCTTTATTCATTTTTTTGTTCACTTTGATCATTATCTTCTCATTGTCTTGATTATTTTGGTCAGAATTGTAACATTTCGTCAGTTTTTGTTCATTCTCTTTATTATTTTGGTTTTTTTTTGCTCATTTTCGTCATTATATTCTTCCTTGTCTTGATTTTTGTGTTCATATTTTGTCTTTTTCTCCATCATTTTATTATTTTTCTTCAGTTGGAGAGTTTGGGAAACAGCTCTAATTCCAGTCTGAAACCCACGTAACATGCATGCAGTGACAGGAGAGACGACCAGCCTCTGAATCATTTTTTCTGCCATAAAAGTAAAACCTCAGGAGCCGGTTTCCGCTGACTGGCTGCTTTCATTCCGTCTTGGACATGAGTGGCAGAGACGAGCCAGGCGGGAGGAGTCTGGGAAAACTGCTGCTCTCATCCGCTCACCCGCCAAACCGACGACTTGTGATGCTTGACCAGAAATTAGGCCACAGAGAGACGTTGCAAAATAGTGACACACTTTCATTATCCGTCACACTGGAAATAGAGTTAGTGACTTCCACAGCTGGGAATCTGGCATGAATAAAACCAGGTCTAACAGTAAACCGATCCTCGTGGTTCACCAGCGAGGGAAAGGAGATTCATATTCTCTGCTTGCCTCTGACATTCATCACACATAAACACGTCACATTATTAGACACAGCTTTTATTATTTTGTGCATGTTTTTGTCTTGGCATTAATGTTTCCGTCATAAATGTGCAGGTTACCGATGCCATGTGCGCTAATGCAGCCCCACACCATCACAGACACTGGGTTTTGAGCAAGGAGCAACGACCGGGGCTGTTCAGTGAGGCCAATGCGGAAGTAACTTTACATTATAATCCCACTGCTTGGCTGCTGGGGAACTGATTGTCCAGCTCCAAGAAGCTTTTTCCCATAAAGATACATTGGACTTCTATCTAAAAATACTAAGTGAATACATTTTTTTCATGAGTCATTGTGGTCTCCAATGTTTTATTTGGACCCTCTAATAAGTAACTTTTTGCTCTGTTATTAAGATATTACAGCAAACAATCTGACAAATGACTGCCGTGCTGGGGTTTGATTGACATGTCGCTATAGCAACAGCTCACTAATGAAGTCGAACCGATCCAGAGCTTCATATCCTCTATTTATTCAATATGTTCATAGTTATACATGACATACAGTCGACTGCAGCTCCGGGTAGTTTTACTGGATCAGGGCCCATGTTCCTGAAGATTCCAAGCGCAAAGAGTAGTTCCTAGTGAAGATTGCACGCAGAATTCTGAGAGGATTGTCAGAATTGTGGGTGGATTCTTGGAATTTTTAAGAGTAGATCCTTGTAACAGTAAAAATTACTCACAAAACATCTTCACTCTTAAAGAGTTTTGAGTAGTGAGGAGGACTTTTAAGAGGCTTAAGAGTTTCTGAAGCAGAGGAGAAACTGAAGGAAAAACTGAGAGATGAAAAATGATTCATTCTCTCTACTTTTTCACTCGAAAGCCTTTTTTTGGACAGGGGTGATGAAACAAAAACACCTTTGCAAATCATGTGTCAAACATGTCACCAAGGTTGACATCATCTCCTCACTGAGATAAAAGTTTTGGTTCAGTCCTTGTCTGCGAGTTGCTCCAAGACGGGGGTGTCAAATCATGTGACATGGAGGGCCGAGACTGCTGGTTTTCTTTCCAATCAGTCTCCAACCAGCAGATTTTAATGATTCGCCTCAAATTGAAGCGTGCTAATTAGATAAATCACCTGCGTTACTGACTGGCTGAAAGGAAACCCTGCAGGGTTTCAGCCCTCCAGGTCACATGGTCTGACACATCTCCTAAATCAGTCCTACGCTAAAACTCCTGACTGGGATTCTTTAGCCTATTCGGGCCCTGGTTTATATAGGGTTCATCTTTGCATGATAGTTTCAGCTGTCATTTGTGGATGCAGTGACAAACTGTGATCACAGGCAGAAGTGTTCCTGAACTCATGTCCACTACAGAATCATGTCTTCATCAGTCGGGGTCATCTGAGGACCCCACGATCACACTCATCCAATATTAGTTCTCAGCCTTGTCCCTTGTGTACAGAGATTCCCTCGCACTCTGTGAATATTTGAATATTATGAACAGCTCAATATGAAATCCACAAACTTTTTGTAATTTCACACTGAGAAACATAATTCTTAAGCTGTTTGACTGTTACCTGTGTTGTGTTCTTTGCCTGTGCTGTCTAACATGTTCTTCGTGCCTGGCAGCAACATCTCACCTGTTCACACCTGAACTCACTCACTAACTAATCAGTAGCTGGGACGGACACTGAGCTCAGTCTTGCTCATGGAGGGACAGAACTCATGGTGGATCCAGGACAAGACCCTTGGAATCGTCTCCTGTTTTGACCTAGACTCTACTCAAACAATGTGCAGGGAAGTAACATGCAGTCCTTCACAGAGTGGTGAACCTCTGACCATCTTTACTTCAGAAAGACCCAGCCATGGTTTTAACCTATTGCTGGATAAACTTTTTATCTCTGCCAAGGAGGTTAGCTTTTGTTAGTTTTTCTCAGTGTTTGTTCACAACACAACTTGATTTGGATGAAATTACCAGGATAGGTCAGAAATGGCACAAGGACCAGTCGATCAGATTCCTGTCATGACCTGGGTCATTGTCTGGATCCACAAAATTTTTAAATGATTCTTCACCATTGTGAGATAGGGATAAAGTCAACATTTGTCCTTGTAAAGCCACAAATAACACCCAGAAAATGTGGCCAAAAAACATAGGGTAACACTATAATAGAGTCTATCAAACCACAAAGGTTGATCCAGATATGGACAATATTCCAGATGTAGTGATCCAGAATGCTTACACTTACAGGGGTTGAGGAAAAATATCTACTATCAGGTAATAACATGGAACTGTACAACAGCACTGAGGAAATGGTATGGTGTATGACAACATGCATGTGACCAAATGGACTAAATGATGAATGGATGAGATGTAATATTTTATTTATTGTATTTATTTTTTTCTACTGAGCCCAGTAAGTGAGTGCACTGAATTTCATATCTTCTGTGCAATGACAATAAATCTATTCTATTGTATTTTATTCGATCCAGAAGAAAACCACCATTATGGAAATATTTTTGTTAATAACTATTGAACTAATAATGACATGTATGCAATATTACTTTTAGGTGCAATGACATCACAGTGGAAATGAGCATCGGTTCCAGTGATAATGGTAGGTTTTCACTATGTGAGCTGCCTTGGTGGAGGTCTGCGCTTCCTGAGGGGTTTCTAGTTAATCATGAGGCTCCACCAGGTGTGATCTTAAGCTTCTGGTCTTTTTCTGCAGCTGACTCAATGTTCATGAGACATGTTGCTGCTATCATATTCACCTTGCTTATATAAGTTAAAAATGAAATTTGTCAGTTTCAACATTTGGAAACTTTTATTGTGCTCTTTTCACTTGAACACACCATATTTCATACATTACTCTTTTTGAAAACTGTTTTCTCAGTTATACTGTTTTATTAAGCAGCAACAGAAAATAAAGAAATCCCACGTAATGTAATGTTTGTCATCAACCGAATTACATTCCCATCACTCGACTGCAGTGACGTGTTTAAAAAGTACTTTCAGCATCTGTGTTTAAACACCCACATGTCCGGAGGCTGATCATTCAACATGTAATCACATTTAAGTCAATGAGATGTACATTGTAACAGGTGAAACAAAGAAACAAACAGTGATGTGGTCAAACTCCGCTGAGCTAAGTGAGAACTATTAAAACCAGTGTGAGTCATTTCCTTCACCGACTGTTTCCCAGACACGTTGGAAAGACACGCTCGTTTGTTTAAAGTTTTGGAGAGCAGCACGTCTGAGCTCCTGAAAAGTGAAGCAAGCATCTTCATCTTCTGAATTATAGAAACAGGCTAAAACTGCTTTCTGCAGCTGTTCATAATCAGTCACAAAAATGATGTATTTTTCTACTTGTGCAGACTGGATGAAGAAATCTAAAACACTAAATGCCGCATTAATTCCACTGTGACAAAACCTGCGTTAAAATGAGCAGCAATTATTGTTCACTTGATGATTGCGTTTACAGCCTCATTTTGAATTTCAAACATGAATGCAATAAAACCCAAAACCTGAAGCTTTTAGAAATATAACCATAAATCAGCCCTTCCTAAACTTTTTTGGCTCAAAACTGAAGAAAGCAGGGAGTGAACAGAAAGATGCACGTAAAATAGCATGATGCATCTGTAAATGTAAATACAAGAGGATTAGGAATGAACACTGCACCACATCAATTCA
This sequence comes from Pseudamia nigra, assembly GCA_029823295.1. Taxonomy (NCBI): domain Eukaryota; kingdom Metazoa; phylum Chordata; class Actinopteri; order Kurtiformes; family Apogonidae; genus Pseudamia; species Pseudamia nigra. Next base: position 5,312 of record JAQQAE010001831.1, read on the forward strand.
TAAAGAAAAACATGTGACAAAACAAATTACAAAAATGATCAAAACAATAAACAAGATTAACACAAATAAAATGATCAAGAAAACAAACACAAATGGGCAAAATAATGATACAAATATCCACAAAATGAAACATCAAATATGAAAAATGTAATGACACAAATTGCTGACTCAAGAAAAGTCTTAAGTAGGTTCTAGGACACTAAGTTTGGGAAAATCATCATCTTCATTATTCTCAGAAACAAGCAAACTGTTGTGATTGCAGACAAAAATAAAATCTGTTACAATGAACCAGGCAACAAAATGGTTACATGTTACATTTATTGATAATATCAGAAAGAAATAAACTTAATACAAACTGACACATTAATGTTTGAAACTGTATCCACTGCCGCGCGTTTGTTAAGATGCTTGAATGTAGAGCATGTTACACCTGTTTGGAATCTAAAACCTGGTCACAAAAGCCGATCCGAGAGTCTGTGATTCCTGTTCAGTACCAGTACGACCGCCGGTGCCTCCTGTTCTCCTGGATTCCCAGTTTTTCCATGACCTCCTCCTCCAGGGTTTTCAGTGATGGGACATATGTCTTTTCTAGAGTGTCTTCTGGACTTGTATCTTTGGGACCGTCTGTGGGAACATAAATAAACGTCAGTCACACAGATGAAACAAAAGTCGACACATCCGTTACAAAAGCTAGTAACCAGTCCAGGGTCCTGCAGCTCCCGACCCTACTGTATATCACACATGCTGCTTTTCCATTCCAGTTTTACCACTACTCGCCTCTACTTTACTCAGGTTCTGATATTTTCTGTAACAACTGATCTCAACACGAGTGGTAGCATAATAGCTAGTCAGCCGAAACTCCCAGAACACAGAAATGTCTGCACCTCGTAGTTGGACCACAGTGTTTTGCATGTATTGAATACAAATAATAAAAATGAACAGTCAGCGTTGCCAGGTTTTAAAAATGGTGGCTTTGATTCCTGTGTCTGATTCGCTTTCAGGACACTTCCAGTGATGCCACTGGCCTCCTGGCCAATCAGTGGCCTGCAGTCTGTTTACATCACATTATCTGCTCACATCACATTATCTGCTCAACTCTGCTTGCTTGAAACATCAGGAGAGTACAGTAGGTACTACACTACTACCTGGAATCAGGTATTGTCACCTAATGGAAAACCCTAAAACCCGAGTTGAGTTCAGCCAAGTAGGCGCTGGTGGAAAAGCCCCATATCTTTCCTAACCTTAGGAAACCAAAACAGCCTGCACTCCTATTTTAATTAGGTCAGTAACTGTCTGAGTAAAAATACATAACAATATGACTTGTGAATTAATTTTCCTAATAAAAATAAAAGAAGTGTTTAAAGACTGCCTCAGCTCTGCCCTACTCTCTGTGCTGTATGATTCGTTATTTGAACTCAGAAGGTTTTTATTCTCCAGGTGTTTCCAGATTTAGAAAATAAAGGAATGTTTCTTCCAGTATAAAACATTCAGGCTTATTTTTAGAGCTCAGGTCTGTTCAGGGTGGAAAAATGAAGGACAGCTGGTTTTATGCACTGGCTGGTAAATGCACATGGAATGACCTAGTTACTGAAATCAAACCCTCAGCAACTAAAAACAGCCTCGCTCACCTTTCCACTGCTGCGGCACGATGCCGTCTCGTCGCTCCACCACAGGTTTAGGGATCATTCGACCCGTCCTCAGAGACACTCGCACTCTCTCGCCCTCCTCTGTGAACCTCCACTCCACGTCGGTGGGCTTCCTACACAGATCAGGAGGTTACCACCAAATACATCATGTATGCACAAAGGCAGTGTCTGCAGATGTCTGACACTTAAATTTACTGCTTTTGAAGATTTATTTGGATATTTTTAATCAAATTTACAACTCAGTAGTGATACAAGATAAATGCAGATTTTTATGTAGGAAAATGGTTATTTTGACTTGAGTTAATAAAATATTTGCACAGTATATTATTCTTTAAATGAAATTGCTGTAGGTTTATGCAGAAATGTGGTAATTTTGAGTTCACAAAATAAATATTTTACTGTATTTCTTTAAATGAGAAATGCAGGATTTATTTAGGAAAATGTTATTTTAATTTCAGTGAATCAATACTTTTACAGCATTTTATTCTTTAAATGTGACAGCATGAAGATGAAATGAAGATTGAACAAAAATCAAACCCAAAACAAATGCAAAATATGGCCAAGAATGGAACAAAGCAGTCAAGGATACAAAAATTAAGAAAATAATCCACAAATTGACCAAAAATGCATAACGGTATTCCACAAAATTGTCACCGAGCTGCACAAAAATGAACAAAATAATACAGGAAATTATTACAAAATTAACAAAAATACTTATAAAATGATGACAAATAATCAAAAATAAATAATAATGTGATGAAAAAATAAACAACATATTCCTCACAATCGACATCTTTCAAAAAGTCAGGTGTACTACAGTGATTAAAAACACACTAATGTCTTCTAAAGCAACACATTCAACCAGTGAATTTATGACATATTAAGACATTTAAAGGACCTGCAAACACTGGTATTTGGGTTGGGTGTTAATGTACCTGTCTGAGGGGTCAATGAGGGCGACGTCACGAAGCAGCAGCGGAGCCTCGCTGGCGATGTAAGTCCCACGGTAATCTCCTGTTTTACCAATGTATCTGTAATGCTAAAATAAAAGCAATACTTCAGTCATCAATAACCAAAAAGTGCAACATACAAAAATAGGTGGTGGCCAGTTGGCTGTTGCAGGGTTTTGGTCATCAATTGTACTTTTAATAAACACAATCTGGCTCCATCTGGTGGAAGCAAAAAAAACAAACAGCCATTCTCATTCCCTGATCTAGTGTCTCACTGTCAGATCCTGGTTGTGACCCAAAAATCAGTCAATGTGCCGTCTTTAAAAGTGTTTTAGTTGCTGAAATGTATCTCAAGGACAGCAGAGGATTGTCAGAGGTGATACAACCAAGGATACACAGGTGAATCCTTTGTGTTTTTGATGATCAGCACCTCACAGGTATAAAGGAGCAGTGATACAAGTCTGAAGTCTTGAATTAAAAGCGACAACAAAGTTGGAGGATATGCAAAGAAAATGAGTGATAAACTTGGCCTGGCAGATAACAGAATAAATGAACCCGCTGCGTCTCCTTGTGACACCACGTGACCCACAACAATTAACAGTTACGGGTTGGCTACAGGGACAAACAACCAACAACACAATCTGAAATACATTCAAAATAAACTGACTTGGGGCTTTAAATATTTGATCCCTGCACCCCATGTTAAAGTAAAAGTTAATATAAAACTTTTCATAAACACTGACAGGGTCTACATGGACCCTACATTCTACTTGTAATCAGAATAACAGTCCAATGTGATTAAAAATGTCTCATGTAAGGACTACTCTGATCAACAAAAGAAAAAAAAACATCAGGGGGCTGATGTAAACTTTTGATTACACAGGAAAAAAAAAGGGAAATATATCAGGCAAAAATATCCCATGGGGCACGTTTCTGGAATAGCGGCAGCAAATAAAACTTGTTTGTGGGTGATATCGTGACTGTTTTGTTGCAGGCAAGAAAAAAAAATTGAAGAATGTCAAATGTCTCAATGGTCAAAAGATTCATAATAACTAAAAGGTTATATTTTTCAACACCAAATGTAGATGCAGCAGTGTCATTTTGGTTGTATTTTATCATAAAAAGCTGGAAAATGATCATCTGCATGCACATCTTAAGGGATCACTGTCCATAACAAGACTTGTGGTAGAATCTCTCATCAGACTGAACTATAATTCAAATAGCTATAGCCACCATTATGCTACCAAAAAGAGGCCAATGATGCAACTATTATGTGTCATATTTAACCAAATAATTCAGTGGTGAGGACTTTTTCCATTTACATGCCTCAAATCCTCCCTCCTCATGTCTCCTCTTCAACTTAATCTTCCAGCCAAGTTTAAAGATGATTTAAAAATATTATATCAGCTGCACCTGTCAAGGAAAAACAGCAGGAAAATTAAATACTCACTGTGTTAAGGCCCTCCAGGATAACCCAGTTTCGGTGTCTGAAAACTTGGATGATTTTTCCCTGCTTTCCCTTGTCCTTCCCAGCAAGAATTTCAACCTGAAAATAAAAACAAAACAAAGAGACACCAAGCTTCGTATTACACAGAGCTTGTTTTCTTCATCTACCAGATGTAGATGGAGATGAGCGAAGATGACAGGTATGAAGATGGTATGAATACGATAGGTATTGCACTTCGCTTTTATTGCCTCTGCAGTAGACTGTACAGCTATTCTGTCCTCACCGTGTCTCCTCTGAAAACAGACCAGTCCTCGGGTGCTATCGGCTCCACAAACACCTTCCTCCTTCTCTTCCCTGGGGGGTTCAGCCTCTTCGCAGCTGGTGTCCACGGTCTGTTGGTGCCGTATCGGTAGTCCTTTGGTACAACTACCCTAGCTGCCATGGACAGGAGTACAGTCAGCCTCATGGTGCTGTAAAAAAATAAACAATAATGACAAATCAAAGTTGGTTTAAAGGTTCCTTCAGCACAGCATTACCGCATGGAAAATGGTAACGTATCATACCAGTGGTTTAAAATGATTTTGTTTTGAGTGAACTGATTAAATAGAAGTCATAAGCTAGAGTTTTAGTACACTTTTCTAATGTTTATTCAATTTCTTAAAAACTCTTAGTTGAAGACCCAAAAAGAAATGTGGCATCTCCCAATTTACCACAACAATGAACAACGATCCACAAAACAAACAAGTTGTTCACAAAATGAATAAAGTCAATAAAATTAATTAAAGACACTCAAGATATGACAATATGAACAAATTAAGAACTGAACCAACAAAATTAAACAACAAACTACAGACAACCAACAAAATAAACAATAAAGGAACAAAATAATCTCTACATTGTCATATGGACAAAATGAACAAAAATGAAGTTTAAAAAACTATTATCAATAAACTATCAATAAAACAAACAAAAGTCAATAAACGAAGCTGCAAAACGTACAAGAACGAAGAAGATGACAAAGACAATTGACAGTGAACGAAAATGCACAATGTACTAAAGGAACTGAACAATAATGACCAAAACCTGAGCAAATTAATAAAGAAAATGACGAAAAGGATCCAGAAAATGAGCAAACAATCCTCAGAATGAACACAACTGGAGAAGATTCTCATCACTGATTTCAGATATATTATCAATCGTACATTGTACAGAAGACAAAACTGTCAAAACAAATAATTTAATTATCGTACGTGACACCAGTGTATTGACATTAGAGGCTAAACCAGGCTAAGCTAACTGGTCCTTAGCTAACCATTCACCGCTTTTATGACACACAACTTACAAACAGTACGACCAGGATTCTTCAAAATTACAAGACAGACTGAATAATGCTTGAAAACAGAAATAAGGTGCAAAAAGTCCTTACATACCCTGCTTGGACTCCAATGTCACATGTAAACGCACTAAACACGGCACTATCGAGCTCACAGCGTCACCTACTGGACGGGAGGATCACACAAAAGTGGCACAGCGCATGCGCAGTGAAAACCTGAGCAGACTGAAGATTCACAGCGACAGCACGAGCTTCACCACGTGCATAAAATATATACATACACAACTATGATTCATACATAAGTTGAAGTCACAATTTAAATTAAGAAGAGAAAATGTTATCAACTTAAACAACACATAATACGGTTATAAAAATTACATTGTTAATTACACCAACAAGAATGCACTTACATTTAAAGATTAATGTATTACCTTTTACACTTACTCTTTAAATGTAAAATAAAAAGATGCATAGCAGACTTATTCAGTCGTCTAAATAAAAAAAAAAAAAAAAATCAAGGACATAAACAGAATGAACAAAATCCACATTTTGAGCCAATCACCAAAATGGTTTAAAAAAAAATCAAATATATGATTTTGATGAATAAAAGAATCAAGACAATTAAAATAACACAAAATAAAAGTATTAAGGACATGAATTTATGTAAATGAAAAAGTGAATGACTATTTATGCATTAGTCTGTTAAATAGATGTTCATTTCATCCAAAACAAAATATGGACAAATGATCATAAATAAGAGAAGAAAAGCCACAAAACAACCATGAAAAAGACAACAAAAAATACAAGATGAACAAAACAATGAAGGGAATACACAAAAAAATGTACAAAATACAGTGAACCATATCAGAAAAAGGAACAAAAATAAATTAGGAAAAATTAACAATGAATCCAGTAAGAAACAAGTCACTGTCAAAGGTAAAAATAACATTCTTACTGGTTTTATTCATGACATTAATCGTGCTTTTGTAAAGCGCAGGACAAAAAAGACAAAAACACTCTTTGTAATCAACAAGTTTATTGAACTGGCAACTACAATAGTAAACTAAGCAGCAGATTAAGGTGAATGGCAGCTTCCAAAAGTAACAGAAAACTCAACCAAAAACTACAATTAAATACCATGATTACTTTGGAGTTACCGTCTGATTTGAGAGGGGCGCTTTGACCAGTTTTTTGTCCAGAAATCAGCAGAGTGGGTATGAAAGTGGTGCGGAAACCATAAACCATCTCAGAAACTTCCCTTCAGGATCAGAATTTGATTAACTGTACGTTCGAGTTGCCAAATACAGGAAAGACTGCTGAAGCAACGACATCATGGTAACGGTGACACTGAACAGACCGAGTGTTTCGACTTTGGGTTTAACTTTGCACCAAACGTACAGTGGAAATAAACACCAGCATGACATTAATCACGTCTGACCCAGTGGTGTCACAGTGAACAAATAAGACAAGTAAAACACTCATATTCCAGTTAAGAAGGTTGAAATGATTTGATTATTAGTGGTTCCCTTGTGCCCATTGAATTTGAACGGAAAAATCACACCTTGTGTTGAACATGTGACAGTATTATCTGTGGTTTAAAGCTGAGAATGAAGCATATTTGGTACAACCAATTAGCAAGTGGTCACAATTACATCTCCAGTATCAAGCAAAGCAGCATTAATGTGAGCTGAATGAGAAACATTTTAACATTAACTTGAGTCTGGGGGTTCATGGATTTGATGTCTAACACAATTTTATCAGAAAAACAGAGGGGCATGCTAAATGACCCCACAAGTGTTATTTCATCTTCTTTGACGTTTCAAGGCTGAGCTCAGACAGCAACATTCAGGAATGTCTTTCTCTTTCTAATAATGCACATAACAATAAGCAAACGCATGAAACAAACAGAGGGGTTTAGAACAACTGTTTCAGTCTTTCAATGGAGTTTACGTCTTCAATATGTCCAAAATCCCAGAAGGCCCCTGGTGGGACTCAGTGATTTAATCACTTAATTTGGTCACCTGCAGTAATGCACACACTACACTAAAGCAACAAAACCTGTGTTGCATAAAAACATACAATAACATTGACAATTATTAATCGGGCAGAAAAAACTCCAAAACTGCAACTTATCATGTATCCTATGACTGAATATATGATCTAACACCAGGCTGTGAAGCTAAATGAAATGAATGGAAGTAAAACATTTATTTTAGGAGCTAAAGCTTAGAACATGAGTGAAAATCTGTTCTTTTTATCCTGTACAATATCAACATTGTAAAACCATGAAGTGGGAGTCAAATAAATTCACTTTTTGCGATTTAAATCTATTATTTTCTCCAAAACCCATCTTATCTAGGTTTTATTTCTCATTATATATTCAGTGTTTATTCCCGCTAAACTGAAAAATGTTTGACACCTAGCATTAAGTCTTTGTAATTTATGTAATTGCACTTAGAAATAAAAATATATACACACCAAAATCCCATTTATAAATGAGCCTTAAAGTGCTCAGTTTAATTGTTTTGAAATCAGATTAGCAAACTTTAGTTTCTGGGATATATGATATCCCAAAATGGCAAATGACGATTTGTTTGTCTCGTAATACAAACAATTTTTTTTAAGTTAACTTTTCCTATTAATTAAAACAGCTGAAGTCTGGCATCCTGAAGGAAACCTTTTTCTTGCTTAAATTCCAGAGCAAAGCATCAAAAGGTTCCTGTTTTCTTCTGTCAGTTGTTGTTAAGCGCTGTCTGTCACAGGCTGCAGGAGAACAATGGACATTAATTAGACCTGTTAGAACACAATGAGATATATATAAAAAAAAAAAAAAAAACATTAAACCCAAATGACCTTCTCTGCCGTTAGGTGGCCTCCTGCAGGAGCCTTTTCCTGGGCCTCCGGTTTCGACTCGCTCTGTGAAGACGGAGCAGTTGCCACGTCGTTGAGCTTGGCCTCCGTGTTGGACTTGTCGACTTTCGAGTCTCCTTCTGCCTCGGAGTCCTTCGGCCGCTTGGGAGACGCCTGAAACCATGTGGGCAAAAGTCACAAACTCACGAAGATGATCTCGATTCAAGTCCCCATCCACATAATTAGTTCTGGTTTTTCAACCAGTTCCATTCAGGATTCTAAAACCTGTGCAGTGAGATGGAACATGTACAATCCCCATAGACTGCATACTAGTGGGCAGAGCGGCCATGATGCCACTAACTGGTTACTGAACTATTGTTATGAGGTAACTTATAACATGGTTACCATTCTGGAATCAAACATATGTGACCATATTAGGACAAAAGGGGCGGGTCTGTGGGTGTGCAACAGAGCAGGGGGCTAGGTTACTAACTTTGTATAACTAAATCAAACTTGTATGAGTCATTTTTTTTGGTGTTGCCTCTCAAGAGACATGTGTTCTATTAAAAGTTAAGAAAGTCTGGCACGGTAGGTGAGTGAAGCTGTCATAATGACCTGTCAATCAATGTGCACACAGAAGAGATGTCAGATTATTTGCCTTAATCAAATCCTATGTAAATCTATGAACCGGGGCTGTTTGGAGCCAAAGGGGGGTCAGCCACTGGTATTATAAATTTAGTTATTTCTGCATCTGCGTCATTGCACAGCCTCCATAATTACACATAGATAATGGACCTGCTGGGTTTATCGAAAAAGTCATGCTGTGATTTCCGCAGGATAAAAATACAAATTTACGCTTCGCTTTTAGTGTATTTGCTTGATTATCAACCAGAATGCAGATCGTTGGTCTTGAATTTTCTCCATTTTTCCAACTCAACACCACTGAATATAAATAAAGAACAATGTAGTTATTTCATTTTGCATGTACTTCTCCTTGCATAGATACTTTATCTAAAATATCACCACACACAGAGGCTGTGGTTATTTTTAGTTCCTCATATTAGTTTGCTTATTATGTAATTGCTCCGGCCGATATTGTGATTATGATTATTATCTGATTAACTGCGCAGCTTGAATACATTGTAAAAGGGAAGCATTTCTTTACTAGCTTATTTTCAGTCCTGGACAAAAGTTTTATTTTTCCAGTTTAATTATTTGTTCTTTGTTAGCACTGATGTCATCCTTATCCTCTCTTTCTGATCTCACAGTTCACTTCAACAGAAAATCAGCTACGAACCACGCTCCCGGGTTCTGAACTGTTTGATGCTGTGTTGAAAGGCCCTGAATAGTTCAAAATTAGTCCCCACCTTTGTACTGACGGAAGAGGACTCTGAGGAGAGGCTGGTATTTCTATTTGCGGCTCACCTCTGTGGAGTCCTCTGCTTTTCGCTTGGTTCCTCCTCTCTCGTTCTTCTCGTCAATCACCAGGGTCCCTTCGTCCTCGTCGCTGCTGCCTTCAGCGTCCGCCTTCTCTGAGCCACCTGTGTCGGCACCACCTCCTGTCCTGTCCTTCTTTGATGACTAAGAAATGTAATTTTCAGCGAGTTAGCGCCACATTACATACACATGAAATCATGAATGCAGTCCTTAGTGAGAGAACTTGCAAGTAAAGCAGAGGCAAGAAGGTTCCTTATAGGAAAATATAGTAAACAGTCAAGAATGGAAGGCAAACATATTTCTATTTGACATGTTTTGGGCTGAGTGACCCCCATAAACCAGTGTTACACATATTCAGTGTAGGTGTATGCCCCACTGAATAATGCCTGAATTGACTCATCCTCCTGTTATCGAGGTAGCATGTAATTTGCAAGACCATGCTTCTCCACAAGGTCAAGACTTTCTGTCGATTAATGTTTTTGCAGTTATCTGTTAGCAGGAACCTTAGTTTTCTGTCTGAAATTCAGTTTTGAAAAAAAAAAAAACAAAAAAAAAGACTAATACTGAAGTGTAAATATAAAAAAAAAAAAACAACAACTGAAGCTGGAATAAAATGTTTGTCTTTGAACGAAAGCTGAAGGGATGAGTTTTCTTTCGGTATATTCACCATCTATCTGCTCCTAAATGAACATTTTTCTATGGCTTTTGAGAAATGAGTAAATACCATTTGGTGCCAGCTGGCAACTGTTAATAAAATGCTGTTTGGAAAAAAAGTTAATGAATATTTCTTTCTTTCACAAAAAATAAAACATACGGAAAGAAATGTAATAATTAGAAGAAGCATTAATACTCAACAGTAGAGGGCTGCAATGAGACACAGAGGCTGTGCAACCTAATATGAAACTCATGCAAAGTCTGGAACGTGTTTTACTTTTTTCAGAAGTTCAGTAGTCGGCAGAGGCACACTTTATTTTATACTTAAATTCCACTGCTTCCATTTCTAATACCATAAGTACAGAACATCATCATGTAAAATATTATAGATAGAAATATTATATATTACTGTATTTTCCGGATTACAAGTCACAGTTTTTTGCATAGCCTGGCTAGGGGAGTGACAAATACATTTGGAGCTACTTGTATAGTAAATAAATTCGACTATAGGGTGTTTGTCACACTCACAGCCGCTAGAGGGCGCTGTGGGCTTGTGTACCTTCATCTGCCGCATCTGTATTACTAACAATTTAAAATGTAGACATTACCGGTAACAACCACACCTGCCATGAGCTTAACACCGAACGTGTTGGTACTGTCGCTTACCCAGTGAGGCGACCCGCGAGCTCTCGCTTCCGGCGTGACACGCGTTCCCTGAACAATGTGACCTGTTCTGCAGAGCGAATAATACGCGTTTTTTCCTTCTTCATTATGCATTTTTTTGGCTCGTGCGACTAACATTCTGGAGCGACATATCACCCAGAAAATAGGGTAGATATTTTGTCTTTGCCACAAATATTCATCATGCAATCACGTATCTATTAAAAATCGAACCAGCACCACCAGAAGTGAACAGACATTCAATTAAACCTTTAGACATAATCTCTGCTTTTGCATCACAGAGACCAAAAGTAATTTCTTAATTTGAACACATTAGTGGCTTTTCAGTGACGTTTGAAGGCACTATGGCGCCTGTCACTGTCTCAGAAACACACACCTCATAACCTTCATGTGTGACAGTGGGGTTGTTCTCGATCTCCCACAGTCCCTCAGCGAAACCTTTCCTCTTGTTCGGTTTTCCAAACTTCTCCTTGCTTTCGTCATATGGGAACAAGTCCTTGGCCCCCAGGAAAGCCCTGTGAGGGTCGAACGGAAGTTTACTCAATATGCACAAACAAACATTTATTTTAAATGTGTAGCTGGATTTGAAGGTTCAGTTTCTACTTTGACTTTGAGTATTATGCTACATGTCTGCACAACAAATCTTATTACATTCATTACTGACTTGAAAACCATAATTATCATGGTTTATAGTGACACTGAACAGAGGCAGGTACTTAAAATGATAGGCACCACGTTTTAGTCAGCTGTTGTCTTTATAATGCTAGTTTAAGATTGTATGTTCGGTTTGACATTTCCAGAGGAGAAATCTGTGTATTTTCCCTGACAACCAATCAAGCAGAGTCAAAAGTAAAAACTGCAAACTATAACATTCCTCACAAGAGCTGGAATAGAACTTGTCTACACAGTCGTGCACACATACTCACGTCTCATGCGTTCCGAAGAAGAACACTTGGTACTTGTTTGAGGGTGACTTCACTGCTCCCTCAGGCAACTCATCAATCTACGAAGCAAACAAAGTTTCTTAAGTGAGGGTGCTAAAAAAAAAAAACAGACCAAAAATTCTAACCCTTTAGAAGAAGGCAGATAAAACAGAAACTAAACCCAAACAAGAATTTTCATCTAATTTATCTCCCCATTGAGTGCAGAGTTCAGTTTGCTGCTTCACTGCCTCCACCAGAATGTCAGTTTCCATTTGTGCATTCAAACAGTATGACAAGGATTCAGGACATCCATAAAGTGTTGTCAGATGAAAATACGGTAACCTGTTAACTTTGTTAAAAACTACTATTTTTATGACAATTCTGCCACAGGGAATGTTTTAGAGGGAAACACTCAGGTTTGACTGAAAGGTTGGCATGTCTTCAACACAGTTCTTAGGAAACACTGACAGCAGCGTCAGACCAGCGTTAGTGGAGGTGGCAGACATTACGTCTTCCTTTACCATACTCAATGCTTTGTTCCTAAAATGGGCTGCGGGTTTATTATTTTACTAATTTTCTTACTTTATTTAGATTATGTTTGTTCATTTCACTGATTATTTTGAGCAAGGAGCTTAACGTTTTTGTCACATTTTCATTTTGTTTTTGTGTTAGCAAATTTTGCAAATAAAAAGATTTTAAATTTTCAGGAGGGCCAGAAATTGTCCAAGGGGAAAAAATATATACAAGATTCATGTTATTAAGCAAATCACAATTGGGATGCAGGATTTTTAATAAAAGTTTACCACTGGTTTCTGTTAAGTTTAATAGAATTAGTGTAAATGACTAAACAGCTCCATCTGGTGTCTGTCAGTGGAACTGCATCTTGAAATGCTTTGGTAGAGGTTTCTGCTCTCTGGTTGTTCATTTTTGTAATCACTTTGTTCATTTTATTTATTTATTTTTCACTGGATACAGGTTTTTAGTTTTTTTTAAAGGTCCCATATTTTAACACTTAACTTTGTATCTATCACTTATAGGTGAATGATAATACAATTGTGTGTGTGAGTTTGATGTCTCCTTGGTTTTACAAAGGCCTCTTTAACTGTCGCAAATGCTGTGTTTTCACTGACATCTCATATCTGCCCATTTCTCACCAGGAAACACTGACTGGTTGAACCAGATCTTTGTGTCTATTGCATTTAAACAGTAAAATACAAAAACATATTTAAATTAAATTACAGAATAAAATAGATATTAAAATTTCTATTTAACTGTATAAAATCGGTAAAACTGAGCAAAAAAAAAAAAAAAACACTGGGACTCATTGTATTACGATATGGACTGTTTTACAAAAATAAGTAATTACAGGTGCAAGTGAGCATTTCCTATTTGTAACAAGTGTGGGCAGGCCGTCCACTTTGATATTCCTCACAAACGCATCTATTTAAAGTTTGTAACGCAACAGTTAATAAAGGAGGAAAACTTAAAACTTGTGTCGCTTGTAGATAAGTAACCGACGTGGCTGTGTGTGAATCCTCCCATAAACCCTGCTTTAACGGCGGGCACATACTGCCATACGGACGTCATAACCGTTAATTTGCGGCCAACTCCTTTTTAACGGTCACAAAACGCGTAAAGTTAATATTAGCGCAATCTAACAGGGCCCCCGGGAGACGAGAGCTGTGTAATAAAGATGAAAGCGGTGAATTAAAAGCAGCCCGAGTCACTGGCGGCGGCTGCCGACGACATTCGCACTTAGTTAATGGAAGCCGAGGCGTCTCTGTGCGGATGAATCACCCGAAAGACATTTGTAACTGACCGCTGACGAGCGTTAGCTGCTGGGCAACCTGAGCTAACTAGCACCGCCGGGCTAGGCTAACACATGGAGGCTAAACACTACAAGGCCTCGCAGGTAAACAAGTGATAGACGCATTTAGTCACAGACGCCGAAAAAAAACGCCAAACTTACAGCGTGAAACGGCGCTTTTGGCGGCAGGTACGTACTTACCCTCGCAGGCCAGTGCGGATACCCCTTCATTTTAGCGAACACGAGATCTCCGGGTTTGTATTCCCTCTGCCTGTTGGACCTCGGCATGTTGTTTCTCGTAATACAACAAAAAAAAATCACTTATGTCCGATAATTAAAAGCGTTTACTGGATATATGCTGTACCCCGAGAGGTCAACACCTGCACAAACGAACCTCGCGTCGGTTTGTCAAATTAACCACAAAAGTGCACAGGAGCCGAGAGTTTGTAGCGGAGTCTGAGCTCGGTGAACGCAGCGACAGTTTGATTTACAGCTGCAATTTGCGTTAGACAGCGATATAATTTTTTTTTTTACACTGAGACGCGGCGATTTTCTTGTTTAATGACACCGTACAATGCAGTATGTCGGTGTCCGGACTGTTTGTGTTTGAAATTGAAAGCCGCTTCCCCCTGTGCAGACGCGCCCCCAGTGCAGGAGCTCAGAAGTTGTACAGTTAGCGCCCCCTGTTGACTTCACCATGAACAGACCCAGAGACGCAGGTGGAAGGGGAAGGGGAAGGGGGTGGCAAATAAGCAATAAAATGAGTAAAACTGAACAAAACAATCAAGAAATGAGTCAATATGAACAAAATAAAATGAGCACAAATGAACAAAATCATCAATAAAATTAGTAAATATGAAGAAAATGAATAGAAATAAAATAAAACAAAAGCATCAATAAAACAAGTCAAAAATTTACAAGACAATCAAGAAAATGAGTTAAAATGGACAAAATAATCGAGAAAATGGGTTAAAATGGAAAAAATAAAATAAAAAATGAAACAGTAACATAATAATAATAATAAAAAAATTTAAAAAATTAAAATAATCACGAAAATATATCAAAAATGAATAAAAATGCTGTATTATTTTGCTAATTTGTGAACGCTTCACTTGATTTTTATCAATTACTTTGATCTTTTTGTGTACCATTTCATTCAGTCTGTTCATTTGATTGAATACTGTATTTTGTTCATTTTTGTTTTTATTGATGATTTTGTTTGGAATAGAATAGAACACCTTTATTGTCCAACTGGACAGGAAATGTGTCTTTGGTCACACAAGAAATTGATTATTTCTTTAATTTTTCAAAATTAAATTTTGTTGACTACTTTGACCGTTTTATTTACTATCATTTTATTAGCGCAGTCAAAATCAACACGCTAATGTAAGATCTTTTTTTTTACATAAACATGACATTAGTGGTTCCTTCTTGTAGCTGCTGACGTGGGACTTAATTGCAGGTTGTGTAAAGGTGTGTGATTCAGAACAATAACAACTATTTTGTGGGTTTTGTATATTATCTTATTCGTTTTTGTTTATTTGATGGTTTATTTTCTGCTTTTCAATCATCGGTCAGCAGGTGGCGCTACGGTTGTTTACTAACTATTAATAAGCTCATGAAGAAGACGTGGCTGCGCAGAAGGATGCGCACTGCTCGTTTTTCCAATCATGAACGATGGAGGAGAATGTTTTGATGCAGCCGACGGACTAAGTAGCGCCGTTATTTGTTGTTAATTTTAATAATATGAAATATAGCCACTGCATTAGCTCGTGCTCGATATTAGCCCTGAGATGATTTTAATGTGACAGAAGAAGAGAAAGGGGTAAATTCGTTGTCGTCGCGTGCTGCGGCGGCTGGCTAACGGGCGCTAACTCAGCGGTTTGGGACTGAGGCAGTGTTTGGTTTAAAGCGAGGCCCTGCTCTGGTCGCACACGTTACCTATGAATCCGTGTCACGAATAAAAACCATCCTACCGTTCAGCTGAAGTCTGCTCTTCGGGAAAGTGAAGCCAGCGTGAGTCACGTCGCGGCTCGTTGAGATTCACGGGGGGAGGAGGTTCTCCATGTCCGCCGGTCTGTAATAAAAACCCCCGCAAACATGTCTCTAGTCGCCTACGGCAGCAGTGATGAGAGTGACTCCGAAGAAACCTCCGGTCCCCCCGCACCTGACAGCAAACCCGGCTCGGGTGGCCTCTTCTCGGTTCTTCCTGCTCCTAAAAAGTCGGGAGCTACCGGAGGAAAAGAAGGACCGAAAGCGGAGCGTGTGACCGGAGGCAGCGGTTGTAACGATGACCTCAACCCTCAGGCGTCCAGAGGAAGCTTGTTTTCTAGTCTGCCTAAGCCCAGGAAACGAACAGAGCCTGTCAAGATCACTGTCCCACAGATCGAGAGACGGGATGTGAGTAGAGAGCATAGGATGACTTTGTTCAGCGAAACCATGTCATTCTATGTAAATTATTGTCTTCTATTTTTTATTTTTTTTGCTTGCAGTCGGACTCAGATGACGACGAACCAGCAAAGAAGACGCTAAAGTCTCAGGTAAGAATGCTTGAAGTTGAAAGTGCAATCTCATAAACCCCATAGTAGTCATAATAAAACATATACTATTGTTTACACTCCCACTGCCCCTTTCTATCTTCTCTTTTAGGGTGGGGGTTCTGGTTTGTCCTCTCTTTTGCCACAACCCAAAAACCTGACGGTGAAGGAGACAGACAGAGCCCTGATTCCTCATGCACTCACCAAACGCCAGGAACCCAAAGCACCCAAAGCTGGAGCTCCTTCTCAGGGTCTGCTCGGCTCTAGTGCATCTCCCTCTGCTATTAAAGCAGCAGCCAAGTCTGCAGCCATGCAGCTTGCCCGACAAATAGCCACTGACGAACAGGACGAGGAAGACATATCAACAAACTACTTCTCCCTAGACGACAGCCCCCAGCCTCTTCCTGCTGTTGTTCCAAGTATAGACCCCGAGCCCAGGGCTTTGGCAGAGCCTCTTCCGTTCAGTACTGCCGCTGCCGATGAGCCGGGCCAGTCAGACGCCCCGCTGGACTTTGGTGGGAACCATGAGGGAGCTGGTACATGGGGAGGTCAATATCCTCAGTACCAGCAGCCTGTGGCAGGACCAGAGGCTTACCCTCAGGTACAGGGGCTGAACTGAATGATTATCTATTCACTGAAGACAGAGATACAGGGTAACTTTGAGTTCTACACAGGAACTTCCCCAGGTTTCTGGGGCTCAAATGCTGTGGTTTGATGGTAATCGACTAAAAACATTTTTTTTTCATATAATTTTAAACTACTACAGTGCTTTATTTAAGTTTACAGAAGACATAAGCACACATGGGGTTTTGCTGAGTCTCTAGGACTTTTTTTTTTTTTTAAAGTAAACTACAATTTTACAAGATTTTGGGAAAAGTGGAAAAACTAGCACAGAAAATAAACGTCATCCATAGAATTTAATAACAAACGTTGCTTTTAAAAAAGTGTAAAAAAAAACAGTCCAGTTCAGTGAATTCTAACCTTCTCTACTTTGATATTTTTTTAATTTATTTTTTTGCTTATTTTGTTAAATCCCTGACATGCAAATCACTCAGGGTGTTAATCCATGCACAATTACACAGAGATGTACTGTACAGTTATCCTTTAAATCTTTGTGTTTGCATTCACACTCAACTCTTAGCTCACAAAACAATCAGCAAATTAATCTTTATGTATATATGTAACATTTTTGATGTAACACTGATATTAACGTGCTTTACAGATCAACATTAAAACAACGCAGAATGGCAATAAACGGTCACTGAGCTTTAAAAGACAATTCAGTTGTATTTAGAACAGGAGAGATGATGTTCAGGAAGTCCATCATTACAGTGAAATAAAGCCCACAAGGGTCATTGCAGGTCTCAATCGCCTTGAAGGCATTTATTTCACTGTAATGACCAGTTTCCAATGTGTTATTCCACATATTACACAGCTGCTTACTATATCTATCAATAATTCAACAACAAATTATCATTTAAAATTTTATTAATTTTCAAAATAATCTCTCAAGCCCATTAACAGAGCTTGTTCCAGGGTCACATTCTTATATCCAGAAACATGAGATCGTGATCAGATCTCCACCGGTTAGGATTAGGTATTAGACAAAGTCATATAATAAATAATGAGAATAAAGTCGGAATATTTCAGTGTCTCGCTTGTGGATGAGCAGCCGGTACCATTACTGCTGCTGAGCTACAACACGTGGAACAAAACTGGTTTTGCCACATTTTACCAACACAAAATCTACTCTGTGATGGACATAGAAATGTAATCAGTCTAAATCAATAAGAGCAGGGAGTGACTTTTTATGGATGCCTAAAGCTTTTTTTTTTTCCTCTACAGGGATACTATAATGAGCCATACTATGAAGATCCAAACCCTGGACTGGCGGAGGCTGAGGAGCCCGAACACTCTGCCATGATTGATGATGAAGCAGTAAGAAGTTTCATTCCTCTAAGCATCAGGTTTCTGTTTGTTGTATAGACGGTATGACCCAATTGTAAAGCCATGCATGAGGGCAGAAAAAGAATGATCCAGTATAGGTTGAGATGAGTATCACTGAATGGCCTCCTCGTCTGGAGGATGAACTAATATAACAAATGGAACGTCTTATGCTGCAGTTTATGAGGCTTCAGGGGAAAAGAAACCGAGGCAAAGAGGAGGTGAAGTTTTTAGAGATTAAAGGAGACGACCAGCTGAGCGGAAACCAGCAGTGGATGACCAAGAGCATGACGGAGGAGAAGCAGAACCGCCAGTCCTTCAGCAAGGTGAGGTGCCCAGATCCACAGACCCGGAAGGGCAAGGAATGAGCTTTAATTTGTCTTATACATTTACAGTGGTGCCCCAGCTAACGAATTTAATCCGTTCTGGTGTCACATTCTTTGGGCGAATCATTCATTAGCCAGAGCGAGTTTTTCCATAGGAATACATGTAAAACCAATTAATCTGTTCTGG
>JAQQAE010001832.1:0-24025 GCA_029823295.1 Pseudamia nigra
TGGAGCCTATCCCAGCTGACTTGAGCGAAGGCAGAGTGCTTTAGACCAGTGGATCCCAATTTTTTTTCTGGAGATCCTTTTTTTCTAGAAATGATAACCTCTCAGGACCCAAATCTCTAAACTACACATCATGAGAAAGAGCGGATTTGTGCTTAAATGAAAGTTTTTATCTATTGTAACCTCTTTAACCCTGGGTTCACAACAAAAAGCTCTGTAACAAAAAGTGTTAAATACATGGCACTAATCATGTAAAAATATAGTCATATTGCACATAAAATTAAACAGGAGAAACTCCACTACAAGCACATATAAGTGATACTTACACACACCAACCACAACTCCAACACTAACATGAAATATCAAAATCCTAAAAAATGAGGCTATGGTTTAAGGGGTTAACTACTACTTTATAGAGGCAGGGTTAAGAAATCATTTTTGGCATGTGCTTTTAAGACATAAACATTTTAACACTAAATAAATGTCTTTAGGCAAAACAAAGTGTTGCTTGTTTGACATTCAAATTTATTTTGCTACTCAAATAAATTGTCCCATGACCCACCTGTGGCTCATGAGAGAATTGTGCTTGGGAATGGCTACTCTAGATCATCAGTTGCCTTGTACAGAGGAAGGGTGGATACAGCCATATTAGTGCTACTACAACTAATGTACAAATACATATGATGGAAAGATACAGGCACGTAAAGAGAAAAGTCAGTCCTTCATTACTTTAAGAAAGAAAATTGGTCAATTTGAAAAATCTTAAGATCTCAAACCGATGATTACGCTGGCTCAGATGAGGACATGGAAATGAAGAGCCAGATCTGTTGCAGAGGAGAAGTTTATTAGGATTACCAGCCCCAAAAACCACCAATTTACAGCACCTCAGATGGTGTTCGATGCAGGTCGTTTCTCTTTACTACTGACTCTGTAATCACCCTTCCTCTGCACAAGACAACTGATGGTCTAAAGCACATTAAGAAGACAAAAAATGGCACAAATTAATTCAGCTTGGACACCCATTCCTGGGGACTACCTTGTGAAACTGAGAGAATGCTAAAACATATTTGGGTTGTTTATCTTTCACAGCTTCGATGTCTTTAGTATAATGTTAAAAATAAATAAATAAATAAAAATGTCCAAACTATTGACTGGTAGTATATGTCATGTCCATGTGTCTTTTTTCTTTGCGTTACACCTTTAATGTTCTTGTTCTTTCTCCAGTTTTCATCTCATTGCATCTTTGACAATGCTTTTGTCACGATATGTTTTTGTATTATTTCCATCTTGTTGCATCTTTTACATCATCCATGGTGTTTTGTCCTACTGCATTTTAAAATGTCCTTTAAATGACATAATAATTTAAAGCCATCATCTAGTTTCTCCAACTTTAAGCCACAGTCAAAAAAGAAAGAATGATTTGACATTATCATGATAATTATTGACTGATATGAAAATGTTTATCATGACAACATTTTGGCACATGGCCCCCAGCCCTACCATGAATCATGTCCCATAACACACTGCTGCCCAAGCACTACATACAACTCCGTTTCCACAAAGTTAGAGTTTCTGTGTAAAATGGAAATGGAAAAACAATGTGATGATTTGTAAAACGCTCGAGCTCCACATTTGATTGAAACCAGCACAAATACGATACATATCAAATGTTGAAACCAAGAAATTTCATTGTTATTGAAAAATCATATGCCCATTCTGATTTTAATGCAACACATTTTAAAAATGATGAATCACATGATGAGTTACAATTAATTAGGTCAGTGGGCAACGGGTTATTAACATGACAAGGCAAAGACTGTGCTGCCAAATAGTGAAACAGCAAAAAATAATTAAGAATAGTGTCTTTCATGGTAATACAGTACTGCAAAGAATTTTGGAGATTTCACAATATCTGTAAAAAAATCTTGAGGATCGTCATCCTGGGGTCCTCAGACTGCACCTCATTAAAAACAGACATGATTCTGCAGAGGGCATCATTGTATGGGCCCAGGAGCACAGGGACCATAGCATGGCCAGGACACAGAGGATGAGGAAGCTTCTTCCCTCTGGCCACCAGATCTTTGAATTAATTTCTATTATATGGGCTATTTTCTATTTTCATCTAATTTTTACATACAGTCCTGTTTTTTATCTATATTTTTAATCAGACAATTGTACTGCCATTTCACTGCTGTTAAATAAAGAAATCAGAATCTGAATCTGTGAACAGTTTGTCACTGCATCTACAAACCTCACAGGCTACAAACCAGACCCAGAAGTGCTGCAGCATTCTCCAGACTCTTACTCATGTAAAGATGCAGTCTACGATGTTGGCAAACTAGCCGGTAGCCGACTGTTTGTAGTGGCCCACTGTAAATGAGTAGACAGATGACCTGACAGTCATCATGGCTCACGAGCTCATGCAGCCACAGGATGACTGAGGAGAGACAGTCTGCATTTCAGATTCCTTCAACATCTGGTACAGGTAAGAAAAAAACAGATATAGTAGATTGACAACTGTGAGGTTGTAAGTTGAGTTGACTGGCAGGTCAACTGTGTCACCATTTATATCAGTGCACCATGAACAATGGACTATTAGCTATGTAGTTTCCCAACATCATAGACTGCACCTTTAAGATAAATTGGGGCCAAGAGAGCCAGGCCACATTCCAACAGTATGACTCCATAATAAAAGAGTCCAGGTGCTAAGTTGGCCTAACTTGTCATCTATAGAAAATATTTGACTCTTTCAGAAATGTAAAATATGACAAAGGAGACCCGTTGAGCAGGTGAAATTCTACATGAGGTAAGAACATGTCACTTTTGAAATGACAACAACTGATCTATAAACAGTGTTGTTAAGAGGGGTAAACATGGCTTTGACTCAACTATTTTGAAATGTGCTGCTGACATGCAATTCCAAATGAGTATGTAATTTAAAAAATATCTAAATTCCAGCCTTTTATTTTTATAGTGTTTTTGCAAATCATCACAATCTGTTTCTATTTACATTTTACTCAGCGACCAAACTTTTTTGGAAACGGGTTTATATGATCTCATTACATTCCTGTCCCGAGCCAAAGAACTCGGGGCCATATCCAGATGCTTGGGGTGTCCGGATGACCTCCCACCTTGTTGAGCGCTCCGATGCTGCGGGACGCGGTGTCGGTGAAGAGGCGGCTGTGCAGCATCATGGCCCGGCCCAGCAGGTAGAGCCTCAGGAACATGGGCAGAGCCAGCATGATCTCCAGCTCCGTCTCTGACACTGACTGACGCCCCTTGGTCTGCGTGAAGTACGACACGAGGCCCACGGGGTAGGGATGAATGGCCATGGCCGCGAGCTCCAGGCCGATGAGGGCCAAACGCTCTGTGGTCATGGCGATGCGCCAATCCTCTGCACCGATGTCGTGCACGTACAGCTGCGGAGATCACAGCAAGGCACCATGTGTGTGATTATCAGAACTGAGAGCAGGCTCAGGGGCATTTTAGACCTTTTTAGAGAGGCTGTAATCATCTATATTTTATTCCAGCCCCCTCAAAATATATGTTATTACAGAAATGTGATTTAGATTTCAGCTTTGGCTTTTTTCCCACACTACTATATCCCAATCAAACACTGCTTTTATGATGTCAAGTGTGTGTGAATGAGTTGTGGGTGACATTAATTCCTCTGCCAAGAATGTTGTTTTTGTCTCGTTTATTTATGTTTGTTTGTTCACTACAAAACTCAAAAATGTATGAATGGATTTGAGTGAAATTTTATGTATAGGTCAGAAATGACACAAGGACCAGCCTAGATTCTGGAAGTGACCTCAATCGAGAAGATTTTTAAAGAATTCTTGACCATTGTGAGATACGGTCAAATTCAATTGAAGATTCATTGTTTGCAATTTATAACTACTGAACCATAACTCCCATTTTAAGTTTCCCTACTGAGGAATTATTGTACAGATTCATAAATAAACTGTAAGCTATTGTTGGTTTTTTTGAAAAAATGAGAGTTTTTAGTTATAACTTAGAAGTTGAGTTCAACAGATTCCAGTGTCTAATTAAATTTGGACTGTTATTTCCCACTCCTTATTGTCCTCAAATTAAAATCACCACATGTTTTAAAATCAATTCTCAATTCAGATTAGTTCAGTGTTCTTGACCAGTAGTCTACACATTCATGCCAAAATATTTTTCTTTTACCAAAGGAACTAACTAAAGGAACTTTAGCCTAATTGTACATATGATCTGCACTTGGGATGTTGTATCTCCCCAGAATTTGCCAATTAACAGTGTGTGTATACGCTTGTGTTGTGCTTGTGCAATTGTCTGGCAGCCAGGTCAATGGCAGAGAAAAGAAAAGTTACAGACAGCCAGTCCTTTTTCAATGCACCAAAATGGCAAGTAAGTAGAAAGATCCCAATACTGTTGAGACAGTTTGTTGAAAAATATCTGGAATGACATAGAGATACGTACAGAAACATTAAATCATGGTTTCATTATGCACAACAGAGTGACAGAGTGAGAGTAGAGACAGACTGTCATGCAACCACATAGAGATAACATTAGTTTATTGAGCTTCTTTAGTGTTGTTATATAAGGGGGACTCTCTTATTTACACTACTGAGAACAATTATGTGTGTTTGCCATTTTTTTGTCCCCCCAAAAAATTACCCTCTGAAATTTTACTGTTACTGTCCCCCCCAACAATGAAAACAGATTTTCTCCCCTGGATCCAGAATGCTTATACTTACGGAAAAATAACTACTGTAAGGTAGTAAATAAAGCTCTACACATGAAACTGACACCACACTGTAGTGAAAGTCTGCTGATTCAGTGATGTGCCCGTAGATTTGATGTGTCTTCAACATTTGTGGATCTAGATCCAGGAGAAAACCACCATTATGGAAATATTATTTTTCATGAATAACAATTGAACTCATAATGTTATGCATGTGTTTCCAAACGCTAATGGTAGATTTTCATGGTCAAAGAAACCAATAATGAGAGTCAAATAAATTTAACCGTATTACTTTTTGGTGCAATAACATTATGTGGAAATAAGCATACGCTCAAATAATAATTGTGAGTTTTCACTGTGAAGAGAAACTGAGCTGCCTTGGAGTAGGTCTGTGCTCTCCGAGTGAATTCTAGTGTTTTGATCTAAATCTTCATGTTCAGTAGTGGAAAAAGTGGCGAGTGCCTTGGGAAAACCCTGAGTATTTGTTTGATCTAAGGTTTACAAAATAAAATTATCAACAAAATGAACAAAAACTAGTAAAAGAGTCAAGAAATGTAACAAAACAAACAATAATGAAGAAAATAATCTAGGAAAAGAACAAAAATGAATAAGATTAGCAACAAAATTAACAAAACTGCACCAAGACAGGAATGAAATAATCCCATGAATGAACAAAAGTGGGAAATAGTCAAATACAGGAGCAAAACAAATATAAATGGACAAGAATACATTTTTTTTTCTTGTAGAAAAAAATGAAGAAAGTAGATATAATGAGCAGCAAATTGATGTAAGTTACACAAGTATTTTGTATTTTTGTAAATGTACAAAAATAGAAAACAATGAATTTGTCCTCAGCATTTAACTCTAACAACTACTGAGTCAAGAGCAAAGTCTACTGGTAGATGGAAAAACCCATCAAGCGTAAAACGCTTTCATGAAAGGGTAGGTGGTGGCAAAAGTACAAACAATCTCAGCTTAAAAGAAACATAGATGGTTCAAAAGTGCAATAAGTACAGAAGCTTAACTTCTGAAATGTACTTAAAGAAGAAATCTTGAAATCAGACTTGAGTTTGGGAACAAAAGGCCAGGTTAATGGACCATTCATGCGACGTGGCTCGGTAGGTAGAGCGGGTCATTCGTGATCTGGAAGGTTGCTGGTTTGATCCCTCATGTCCGCAGGTCCAAATGTTGCTTTGAAAGACATTGAATCCCAAGTTGCTCCCAGTGACCGTTCACTGGTGAACAAATGTGTGTGTGCGAATGGGGTGAATGGAAAGCAGTGTAAAGCAATTTGAATGTGGTAGGGTAGAAAGGTGCAAGGCCATTTACCATTCTCCTCCTGCTGAATGCACTTGGTTTTACATCAAGGAGTCTGTATAAAGTGTATTTGCATTGGAGTGTTCGTGTTAAATGGGTAGCAGGAGAGGAGCGGACTGTTGGCCTTGGCATCCGTCTGCAGCCTCCCACGACATTTCGCGTGTTTATGTGAGATGCTTTCAGATACAATTAATTAAGCTTTCAGATTCAGTTAATTTAAGACTAAGGCCCATGAACAGAAAAAAAAACATGTGCTATATCAAATGATTTTGATAAATTATGGATTTGATGTTGGCAGAGTTTATGCTTTTATCTGATGTCTTATTTTTATGGCAAGTTTTAAATCTATAAGGAAAAAGTACTAACAAAGAAAGTCACCTGCAGTTCATGCCAAACTTCCTTTTAAATGTATCTATCTACAGTATGTACTGTACCATTTTTCATTTTGATCAGTTGCTGTTAATGTGTGTTTCATGTATGTGGTATTCTTAGTACAACCCACAATTCCAGTGAAGTTGGGACATTGTTAAAACATATATCAAAACAGAATACAGTGATTTAAAAAACCTTTTCAACCTGTATTCAATATTGAACACACTACAAAGACAATATATGTTCAAACTGATTAACTTTATTGGGGTTTTCTGCAAATATTCACTCATTTTGAATTTGATCCCTGTAATACGTTCCAGAAGAGCTGGGACAGGGTCATGTTTACCACTGTGTTATATCACCTTTCCTTTTAACAATACTCAATAAGTGTTTAGGAACTGAGGCACTAATTGTTGAGGCGTTGTAGGTGGAATTCTATCCCATTGTGCTTAAAGGTGCAGTCTACAATGTAGGCAAAGTAGCGAGTAGCCGGATACTTGTTGTGGACAGATATACAGTAAATGATTAAACAGTCGACCTGGCAGTCATCACTGCTTACAGTCTCACAGCTGTCAAGCTAGTATGTCTGTTTGTCTCTTTCCTGTACCAGATGTTGAAGGAATCTGAAATGCAGACTGTCTCTCCTCAATTATTCTTTGGTTATATAAGCTACACATGACAGCACAACAAATGCAGTGCCACCTGAGGGATTGAAAGTCACAAGCATTACTGTTGGCTTTCAGCCTTGCCGCTTACATGCAGAAATTTCTCCAGATTCTCTGAGTCTTTTTATGATATTATGAACTATAGGTGATGCAATCCCTAAAATATAACAATATGTTGAGAAACGTTCTTAAACTGTTGAACTACTTGTTCACGCAGTTGCTCACAAAGTGGTGAGTCTCATCCCATCCTTGCTTGTGAATGACTGAGCCTTTTGGGGATGCTTCTTTTTACCCAATCGTGACACCCACCTGTTTCCAAATAACCTGTCCACCTGTAGAATTTTCCAAACAGGTGTTTTTGATCATTCCTCAACTTTCTCAGTCTTTTGTTGCTCTGTTCCAGGTCTTCTGGAACGAATAGCAGACATCAAATTCAGAATGAGTGAAAATTGCAAAAAACAAACCCAAACAAAACAATAAAGTTTATCAATCTGAACATGTGCATTCAAGTGTATTACATTGGATATAGGTTGAAAAGGTTTTGCAAATCATTGTATTCTGTTTTTATTAACCTTTTACACAATGTGCTAGCTTCACTGGAACTGGGGTTTGTACAGTATAATCATTACATAAGAACTGGTGAAGTTGAACAACAAAGTTGGACGTCAAGATAAATCCAGGACAATTAAAAATAAATACAGTGCAGTTCTTTTCCTTTTTCCTTGTAAAGCACTGGAACGAACCACTATTCCTATAACGACCTTCAGAAATCCTTAAATGAATCAACCTGGAATGAAAATAAATTACTTTCTGGTTGAGCTACTTGAAATTCATGTCATTTCCTTTCACTTAGTGATCACAAGTATAAAGTGCCAAGTAAAAAGGATGGGGATCACTGATACAGACACGTCAGCTCCTTTCAGCTCATTTGCCTAATGTAATGACTGAAAATAATGAAGTTATTCCTTCAATTTGGGATTAATGTGCTAAAATCTTGCCAAAGACACTCACAGAATCGCACTATTTTATATAATGCCAGTGAAGGGAAAAGCTGATTGTGTAATAGAGCAGAGAGAGTTACCTGCACCTCGCAGCAGTGGTACGCGATGATGAGGCTGAGCAGGATGAGCGTAGACAAACTGATGACAGATTTAAGTGCGAGGGAGTAGATGGAGCTCTGTGGGAGACACACACACACACACAAAAAGAGGATGTTGTTGTCAGATGGTGGCTGTTTGTATGAAGCTCAGAAGGTAAAATACCAGTTTACCCCATGTAATCTTATAATCTGACATGCATCTAGATAATCCACCTGTTTGATATAATAAACAGGATCTTATGGACATACTGTGCATTTTCCTGCAATTAGCGGAACATAGAACATCGAGTGATTCATCAGATTTCCTGTGAAGGCCCAGTGTCAGTGACTATGTTTACATGTGCACATATTCCACCTTTATTCTGAAAAAGACAAAACTGAATAAGATGTTTACAGCTGCAGATTGAAACTATCGTAGCTGAATCTGTTGCAATACACATTTTCTGTGATGGGATTAATATTTTTTGTGCATGGTCCCTAAAAATAAATAAACTAAACTAAACATCACCAATACAAATTAATCTTCTACTACTCTTCCTGTTTATCCCTCAATTATAAACAGGGCTTTTACAAAGTTTTTCACTGGTGACAGATGTTCCACTGTGTGGAGTCAACCTCCTTCTTTCAGTCATTCCAACACTGTCGTTAAAAGGTCAAGTTGGATTTGTGTTCATATCTGAACCCTGTTAAAATCATGACTGTTATGATGTTTTGAGGCATGGTTTCCCTCCAATCAGAGCTGTGGCCTTTTCTTTGGTGCATCCATCTGTACGAAACTGCGTCTTTGTCTCTAATGCAGCCAACCTGAACCTACTAATGAGACACATTACTGATGCTGTGTCTCAACTCAAGGGTTGCAGTTGATGTGGGCTGCATTTGTCGGCCGAGTGTGAAGGCTGCCCCATATCGACAACAAATGCAGCCTTTGTCGGCTGGATAACGAAGGATACAACCATAGAATACAACCAATGGATCCTTCGCAGCGCACTGTATCCCATAATGCATTGCATGCATGACTGATAAGAGTACTGCTGAATCAGGGAGCTATGAGGAATACACAATTAAATAAGGTAGAACATTTCCAATTCATGAATTACATTAAAAAGCAAAATAACCACAGACGTGAGTGAAAAATCCTCCATGTCTAAGCAGTAGCTGGTCGGCGACAGGTGCCTACGTCGTTACAGCTATGGTCTAGCTATTTGTTTGCTAATTTACGCAAACAAATAGCTAGACCATCCCATTGAACGACTGTTAGGTGTAGCCTTCGTAGACCATGAAGACTGCAGCCCACATTGGCTGCAGCCCTTAAATTGAGACAGAGCATGAATTTGTCATATACATATCCATATAACCAGAATACATATCCATATAACCAGAATATTACCACTAACCCTTAACTTTTTTGGAAAACACTCCATATTTGTAGCCAGTGACTTTGTTTTTATGCACACTAGCATCCTACTATTCATATAGTCATGTAAACAGCATATTCTAGTTGGATATTCTGAATTAGACCAAATAAGATATTTGGGTTATGCAGGTATTGTTGACGTGTTTACAGCATATTCGGAAAGTGTGTCTCATTAGTAGGTTCAGGTCAGCTGTGATAGAGTCAAAGATCCTCTCTGGTACAGATGGACACTCCAAATAAAGTCCACATTTTTGGTCAGAGGGGAAACACACCTGCTTCAAAACATTTGGACAGTGAGGATATCAGCTGGGTTTCAGATATGAACAAATACTTGAGACTGGACATTTTCAGGATGATTTTTGAGGCTGAATTCACACAGTGGAACATCTGTCACCAATAGGTAACTTTGAAAACGCCCTGTTTATAATCAGGGTATAAACACATGCATGTAAACAGGACGGTTAGTGGAACATTCATTTTGAATACACCTTTTGAATACGCTGAAAACAAGTCCAAATAACCACAATAACACTGGCATCTCCCTAGCTTTTTTGGAAAATGCTTGATTCTGAAAAAATCTCATTCCTAATATCGAGCCAGAAAATGCTCTTCATAACACCTGTTAAATTCACAATATTTGTAGTCAGCAATCTCCTATTATTCCAAATATGGCATTGTTGTATGTTAGGCAGGCATCACGTAAACAGCATATACTTGTTGGGTATTCAGAATTAGGTCTTTTCCCAAATGGAACATTTTCCAAGTAAGACAAGTGTGATATGTGGGTATTATTCCGGTTACTTGGACACAGATACAGCATATTCATGAAAAATATGGGTTAAGGTTCAGGTCAGCTGCACTGGAAACAAAGATCCTCTCTGGCACAGATGGACACTAAAGATAAAGTCCACAGTTCCGGTCAGAGGGAAAACACAGCAACTTCAAAACATTATGACAGTGAGGATATCAGTAGGGTTTAAGATTTGAAAAAATATTTAAAACGATGTTTTCGGGATGGGGTTTGAAGGAATGAAACAGAGATATGTGAAAATTCCTTTTTGTAACTGGGGTATGAACAGATGAACATGAATATTAGGAAGAAAGAACATTCATTTTCATTAGTTCTGTGAGAAGCATATTCTGATTTTTTTTTGTTGAATAAGGAGCAAAAGTGACATATTGCTTGCATGTAAAAGTAGATACTCCGTCTGACCAGAAATGTGGACTTCACTTTGAAGCATCCTTTTGTATTAGGGAGGATCTTTGTTTCTAATGCAGCTGACCTAAACCTACTAATGTGTATACATGTCCACATAACCAATTCATACTACATATCCCACACAGCTTACTTGGAAAACACCTAATTACAAGTATCCAACTGATGCCCATCAAATCTGTCAGAATATTGTCATATTTGGATATTGGAGTGCATGTAAATATAACTATTGTCATATTAGTAGGAAGCGAATCTCAATCGGTGACATAGAAAAGTTAACAAACTTTCCTTCTCTGCAACTTTTACTGAACAAAACACAAACACGCAACTTGGTGAGAAGTGTACTTGAAGTAAACATAAAGTAGACATAAAGTAAACCAAAAACAGTGAAGGTCCCTCTTTAGAAACCTACCAGATGCTGTTTGGCATCATGATTTATTTTCTTCTAAGTCAGTTTTGACTCTTGCCAAACATTTTCACTCATATTTTGGAAGAGGTACAACTCCACAGAGACTCCTCTTGAGGGTTCTTTCATTTTCTCTCATCAAAAGAGGCTTTTTGTATTTTTTAAATTCAAACTGAGGGAAGAAGACGCTGTGTGCATATTACAGGCAGTGAAGCTCCTTAAGTCTCTGAATGTTGTCTTACTGTCAAAGGTGATGCTGAATCTGTGAATGCTGTCTGTGGATACATTTGATGATGGTGATGCTTTTCATCCAAAAACGATTAAAAAGCTGAAGAAAAACCAAACTGAATGTTAAAACTTTTAGCATTACCAAACCGGATGTAAAACATGTCCATCTGGATTTTGAGTGAGATTCACAAATGACTTCTGTAGTGGACATCATTAACCCTCATTAACATCCAGTATTAAAATACATCCTGTATTCTGATAAATTATCCAGATAACTGAAAAAATAATGTAAGATGTAAATACAATGTGATCAGATCCTCCTGACACATTTGGAGGTGGTTTGGATTACATCGTGTGCAGATCTTACGTAGGTGTAAATGCAATCTGGACAATGAGATCTCATCTGCACCAGGATTTGGCAACACTTGAAATGACTCATATGCAGGTTTTCGTGCATTTTTCTGAGTGACTTGTACACATGGATACAGATCACATTTAAATATCAGGTGTAAATGGGATCTGTGATTTAAAAATGCACTCCCAGGAAGTTATGGTTAATTTAGAAAAAAAACCCCTCATTTCTGGTCGAGTCATTCATCAGTGTCAGTGGTTATACTCCTGAAATCAGGTCTACATGTCTTAATTTAGTTTAAGTTTTAAGAACACATATTGTACACCTTCTTAACAAGTTAATTTCATTCTTATATGTCCCCAGAATGTGTATTTTACATTTTAGCTCAAGATCCAACCCTTTACCCTTCATCAGCCCTGAATTAAACAAGATGCTTTAGTATGTATGTGCCTGTACTGACCACACCCCTTTCCTGTCTGTGCCATAGATTCCAATATGTGGACTCCCTGGCTCATTATCCCAGGATGCGAGGATGATTTTAGTAGTTCTGGTTGGTTTGGTGGACTGACTAAAGACATATTTGTGACAGATCTACAAATCCAAATGGCTTGTTTGGGTTCAGTTATCTGGAAAATGGCTGCGTGTTTTTCTCCTTCAAGTATGAAATTTGATACTGCAACATTACTTTGAGAGGCCCAAGACATGCTTTAACAATGCACACAAAAACCTTGTTTTTCCCAATATGTCTCCTTTAAAAAAAAAATTGAAATATTATGATTCAGCTAGAACATTTCATTGAAATTATGAGTGTACCTGCGTCATATTCAGTGCTAAATTATAGTGCCTACTAAATTCAAAAACATCTGTGAATAATTATGACCAAAGTGAGAGAATGTTCAGTTTGGCTTGCTGAGAACATTTCAGCTTGAGGGTACTCCTCAAACAGAGTCATCTGTGTTGCAAACCTTTGCTCAGCTCATCAAACTCTTTTCACCAGGAGTGACAGGAGGTTTGGTTGAATGATCTGTTCCAATTTTTATGTAGTTTCAGTGTAAATTGTGTGAGACACAGCGAGTTAAACAAGTTTGACTTACTGGCGTTGAACAGATACCTCCGCTCTCATCTAGCATGAGACTTACTGTAATTCAGCAGTTGGATGGACTGTCTGTCTCCCTGAGGCTCTGCTTTTAAATTCTGTAGGTCACTGGACTTTGGCAGATTTTTGGAAAGAGAACAAATGTGGCCACATTTCTGGTATACATTTGTAAGGCTGTTGTAAACAGTCTCCAATTAAAAGCAGTTTAAACAGATTGTTTTGTATAATTACAGAGCCTTTATCCACTCTGTCAGTTACACTCCCACTCCACTTTATCGTAAACTCAATTAAAGTCTGAAACTCAACTAAAATTACACTGTGATTTTGTAACAACAATATACCAGATACAGTATAAATATACAAACAAATCTAATTTGTAACTGTTGTAAAGTTATGTTTTATGACTTTTTTGACTGCTCTTTGTGTTACACTACCATAAAACGGAGCACAAACCACTCATTTGGAGAAATTAATGGAAATAACTGAACAGGTATAGTGGACACCATGCATGTACAGGTTAATGTGATGCTAAGATGTGAGCTCACATACATCACTAGACTGTTTCCACTCACATGGCTTTATTGAAATCACATTCTTCTGAAAAACTCTTCTGATTCTATGACTGTACATTCTGATTCTGCAGGAAAGTTGTGATTTCTGTAATTGGTCTTTGTATAATTAAAACAGACTTGACTTTCTTTGACATATCAGGTCCTCATCAAGGCCCCCCCCCTCTCTCACACACACACATTCTGACCTTGCTGTAGATGCTCCAGGAGAGCTCAGTCTCCATCACCATCATCACTACACCAAATATTCCCACGGCCAGGGCGCAGTCATTTAGCCGCTGCCTCCTCAGAAACAGGGCCCTTCTGCGGACCAGCCGCCAGCCAATGTTGTGGGTCCTCCAATAGGGGTCATTCTCGGGGTCCAGCTTGAGTTTTGGGCTGGTGTTTGTGCTGGGTTGTGGACTGGGACACTTAGCTCCTGGCAGCAGGCCTTTAGCCTCAGACCGTACCAGTTCCTTGTGATACTGGACCTCATTGTGTAGGTGATGGTAATCATCCTTATTGGTGATGATGATCTCTGGGAGGTTCTGGCGGTCCTGCATCTCCAGTGAAATGCTCCCTGACTTCCGGCACCCTCTACCTTCAGCATCTGTAATGTCCAAGTGTGACCTGCTGGGTGCCTTATACGGTGACCCACAGGGAGAAATGGGGACATCAGTGAAAGACGTAACTTTCTCCTGGAATCTGTGAGTGCCTGCATTTTTGTTTTTGCATTTTGGATTGTGGTCCTTGTGTGCCAAATGTTCTCTAGTCCCCTCTGATCTTCTCTCAAATTTCCTTTCCTTGCCTTTGGCTTTATCGTTCCTCCTGATGGTGCGAGGTGAAGAGGTGACATAAAGGTGGCCATTGTATAAAGGTGTGGTGGCCATGGCCTGGGTTCGGTCCAGCCAAACGGGATGATCGGAGGGAGTTTGAACTGTGTGGTGGATGCCACACTGGGAGGTACAGGCCTGAGGCTGCACCACCAGCCGTGGTGGGAGGAGGGGCCGTTGGTCCTCCACCTCATCTCCATCCACCACTGACAAGTTCATAGAGGGGGAGTGGTCCATGGTGAGAGACTTTACACTACAGGTGATCAATCAACCAAACCTTTGAAGAAGAAAGGAGACAGAATACAGACAGTTACAGAAATGGAAGTTGCTGAATCGAGGAAAAAAAGCAGATAAATTTCAACTCAAAACGAGATTTCCAAATGTTTTTTTTCTTTATTTAATACCTCATAAGCTCACTTTTCCCATCACATTAAGTATGATTTAATTTGGAATGTCTGAGAAACCAGTAATACAAGTGAGACGAACAAAAACAAGACAAACACAATCCTAATATTCAAAGCAAATACTCATTTCATCCTTAGTAATCAAGGTTTTATTGCTAACTTTTCAGTCCAGACTCTGCTTTTTGTCTCTGTGGGCCACTATTCAAATTATCTACTTACATTCTTACCTTTTTGTCAGGTTTGTCAGATAGTAGAGGCCGTAACTCCTGTGAAAATAGGGCTTTTGTACTTGATAATTTTCCCAAACTGTTTAGTATTCAGTCTTCTTCTGGTCCTAAAGGGCACATCTGTCTGGCGGACAAAGAGCTTGCTTCAAACAAAAACCTTCTGTCCCCAAAAAGAATGAAAGACACCAAAAATATCACCATTCAAAATGTCAGTAAAAACTTATCAGGCTGCAACACAGAGCTCCAGGGTGATCAAATCTAAATATTCCCATCATTCCTGTTGCATCGGTATGAACTTTCCAACAGTCCATTAGTAGCTGGAGCATCCCACAGCCCCTCCCTCAGATTCAAGGTTATGAACTTCCCTGCACGACATGAGGTAAATACTCGTGAATATCCATTAAAGTTTACCAAGTACTTTCTCCCTTGTTTGGTTGTGCTTCCTGCTGCATCCGTCATCAGGGTGTCCTCCTTAGAGCTTGGAGCTTATTGACCGCAAAGTCTCTAAGTTGCAGATGTTGCAAGATGCAAAGTCAAAGACCTAGTCATCTGTCAGAGTTTTTTTTTTTTTTTTTGTAGCTGGGATTGGCAGATTTCCCTCTGCGTGGGCATGTGTGTCTTCATGTTGGTGTCCTGCTGATACATTGGTGTCACAGCCCTGCCTGAAAGGGCTGAAATTCTCATCAGAATTACTCTTGCATCACTATTTATTTGTAATTTTATCAATCAGTGTCATTGATGTTGCTGGTGCATTCACAACGGGATATACAGACTTGCTTAAACAAAAAAAAATCTAATCTTCCAAGCAGAATAATGATCTTCAATATGAATTCAGCAGATTAATATCCCAGATTAATCAAACCGAGGAGAGCTCTGATACTTATGAGCTTATAAAATATCAAATGTCACCCTTTAACCAAACAATATGCACAGAACAGGGTGGAGTATTACGCATTAAAGTCATAACAATGACACTCAGCATCATTTATTTATCTAAATCCATGTGACAGATGGGTCTACAGATAATAGAGCTCCCTCCAAATGGAAAGATCCAAAGAGCAAGTGGGGGGGGGGGTGGAGGGCATCCGGATAGTAGCAGGATAAAGAAGGCATTATCTAATCTGAAGACAACATGTATATAAAGAAAGGGTGAGAAAGAACAAGAAGGATGGGGGCCATGAGAGCGCACTGGTGGGGGAGAAAAATATTAGAGGCGTCTGATTTCCACTTCTTCAGACATCTCTCCAGATGTAAAATAGATTATTTATACTAAAACTCTTCAGCCAGCTGCTGCTGTCTGGGTTTTTTGTTTTGATATTCAGCAGGCAGGCAGCACCACACTATCTGTTCTTCAGAGCGTGACTGTCAACTACCAGTCATTGTGATTTCTGGTAAATACAGATGCCAACTCACATCTCTGCACACAACTAGAATCTAAAAATATGATTATTTAGTTTGCTGAGCGATCGTAACAGCCGTGCAATAGGGAAGACTGCAGCAGTGACAGAGAATGAACCGTCTTAAATAATGCTGTCCTCTAAATAACAAGATGCTGGAGGGGAATATGCACATCTGCAAGGCTTCAAATTAATTCACTCAGCCAAGAGCTTGTAAGTCCTGGCAGTGGCTGGTAGCTAAGTTCGTCAATTCTTCTTAGTCCTGTGGCTGGTAGCCAGCACGTTTGCAATTAGTCTCTTCTATTGCAAATCATCCTTTGGCTGTTAAGAATCCAGAATTAAACCGGGATATTTGGAGTCCTCTAATTGCTGTGGCTGGCAAATGGCGAATCAGATTCATGCCCTAAATCTCAGGAAGTGCAAGTTCATCTTCTGTTTGGGATATTAATTGCTTCTGTCTGATCTGTGGGGACATCTTTATTAAATGATAAAAAAGGGTCTCATTGGGATGCATACAGCAATAAATAATATTATTTTAAAGGTCATTCATGAGATTGGGGTTAAAGGAATAAATTGACATTTAAGAGAATCTTTTCTTTCAATTAAATTCACATCAGTTTAAATGGATTTAATGATCCCCTGAAGAGCAAATAAACAGATGAAATGTGCTAATTAGTTGAGGTAGGGGCTGATCCTCTTAACCTTCACTATGTTTTGTTCTTTAGATTACCAGTGGTATGTTTGATTATTGGTCAGATCTGGAGGTTTTTGGAATGACGAGTTGGTCAGTATGCTATGAGTGTACTGTCTTCTTTTCGGATTTGGGCTGTGTAGTCTGGAATCAGCTGCTAATCAGGGCAAGTGAACACAAGTTTGCATAATAATGTCCTCAGCAGCGAGACAATGGGGACCAGAGCAGACAAGGATAATAGTGGGATTTATGTAACATTTTATATTCTGTAAAACCTACTGGTGTATAAAATCATTCATTCAAATACTCTTGTGCCTTCTTTTATTTATATGTACACAAGGTAATAAAATGAGCCAAAACGCACACATTCAGATTCAGATTACTTTATTTATCCCTAGAGTGGAAACTGTCTTGTTACAGCAGCCTAAGTACACAAATAGCTACTGTATATAAAATAGCACAATTTAGATTAAAAAGGAAATTGTGAAACCATCATCGCTGCATCTACAAATGATGCAGCGATGAACTGTGATGTACCATGCAAACAGGAAACGCTGTTTAAACCAGATCCAGACATTCCTTCACCTTCTCTGGTCCAAGGTCTGTGGCCTAATGTGTCAAAATTTGAGAATATTTTTGGAGCTCGAAGGCGACACATTCGCATCTTTGATTTGGCATAGGTTTTATGTCGGATGCCCTTCCTGACACAACCCTCTGCATTTATCCGGGCTTGGGACCGGCGTAAGAAAGAACACTGGCTTGTGCCCCCCCTCACGGCTGCATTGCAGATGATTCACTGTGGCGACCCCTGAAGGGAACAGCCGAAAGGAAAAGAAGAAGAAGAAGAAAGGTGACACATTCTCCACGCTAAAGAAGAATCCAGCATCTGTGATGGTATGGTGGTGCATTAGTGCTCATAGAATGGGTCGAGCATTTTCTGTGAAGGCAACACTAATGTTGAACAATATACAGTGTAGCAACACATGCTGCCAAATGGACAATGTCTTTTTAGGGGTCTTGTTTATTTCATCCAGATGAAGTAAAACCACATTCTTATTTTATCTCCTAGAGGTTTTTCTTTTCTTTTAAAGGAAGAAAAGAAAGTTTTTCCTCCCATCACCTTCGGCTTGCTGTCTGGAGGATGGGTGGTATTTGTTCTCTGTATATTTTCTTAATTGAACTGAACATATTGAATTGAATCCAACTGAACTGAATCAAACTGAACGGAACGGAATCAAATTAAACTGAATCAAATGGAATCAAACTGAAGTGAGCTGAGTTAAATTGAGTTCTGTTTGTATTCCAACAGCATGGCTAAGTAGTCCAGATGCTGATGCAGTCCTGACTTGTCACCTAATAGAAATACAGTACTTGGTGCGTTGTGGAATGTAAAACACAACAGACTCTGAAAACATCCCATTTTTGAAAGTACAGCAGTTGGCTTCCTCAGTTCTTATGCACTTAAAGAATGTCATTAGAAGAAGAACTGGTGCAACACAGTGGGAAATATGGCCATAATGCAATTTAAAACATAAAAAAAGTTACTGATATTGATTTCTGAATGAGCATGTAATTTTCAAAAGACATATTTCTCAGTTGTCAACAGCTGATACTGCAGTTTGTTTTTGGAGATAGGGTAATTAATATTGAGGACAAGTCTCCCATCCTCCATTAAATCTACATTATATAAGGATTTTGGTTCATCACAGCTACTAATGATCCATTTGCTTGATTTTCCAGTCTTTTGTAATTTTGTCATTGCTGATTGTGTTTGTAGCAGATCAGCAGCAGGGATGCCTACGTCCTGACCTGGCTTGGCTGCAGCTCTGCTCTCTGTGCTAAATACTGAATGCCACCCCTGACAGCGCAGCCATCAGTGCTGCTGTGCTGTGTGTTTTTAATCACTCTGCTGATTGGATTAGGCCTTCTCTTATGCTGACAAGTCCCCTCCACTAATAGACAAACACAGCACATACATTCACTCACCCATAATGTCTGATTTGTCAGCTTGGCCATTTTTGCCCACTTTTTTTTGAATGAAGCTGAGTAGTGCTGATACTGTGCCCCACGCCAGCAACTCCTGCAGCAGGTTGACGAAAGTTGACTGTTATGCAATAAAATTTTATGGTGTGAAATCTTAAAGGAGTCCATCAACATTTGGGGTAATACACTTGCAATATTCACATTGGTGCCAACAGTTGACAAGATCGATACTAGTCTCGTGCCCTTACACTAAATATGAAATACTCAGGAGAGCGTTTGGCATGAAGACTGGAAGCAGGAGAGAAAAGCTGCACAAATGATCTGAAAAAAAAAAAAAAAATCTGCTGACGTGCCATGGCATGATCCCATATAAGAAGCAGATGCTGTTGCTGGCAGCCGGTTTTTACGCAGTAGGCCTGCCTCAGTGTGTTCCACGTACAAGGATAAATCCACACCGCACCAGAGCAGAAGTGTCGTTTGAACATTGAGGGGGTATCTCTGCACCCTCCCGCAAATTTTAAGCACTGTGCATTTCATTTTCTGTGATGTGGAGGATTAGTAGTGCCTACGTTTATGAGGGGAACAAAAAAGAAACAAGGCAATGATGTGAGCAAAAATGAACAAAAATTGATCGAGTAAATACACAAAAATGATCAAAGAAACAAACAAAAAGGCAAATGGGCATATTATGAGTCTGCCACTTAGATTGGGAACATAAATTGCACAAAATGTCAATACATGGAGGTATCACCTGACACACAGTACACAGAAAAAGAAGGATCACACAGATTTTATGTCATTCATTTTATGGCTTATTTTGCTAATTTATTTTTATTTTTGTTTGATTAGTGGCATATTTTGCTTATTTCTGTTATATTTGTGGTATAATTTGCTTTTTTATTCATTTTGTTGCCTTTTTATGTTTGTTAATTTTTGTTCCTATAATGGCTAAAGTAACTTATTTTTGTTCATTTTTGTTCATGTGGCATATTTTGCTTTTTTTGTACTCTGGCATTTTTACTTATCTTGGTTAATTCTTGTTCATTCCTTGATTAATTTGAACATTCTTTTGTTTTTCTGTTTATACCCTGGATTACAGTATTGATTTTTTTGGTCATTTGTTGCTCATTGCGTATTGATGTGTGGATTTTGAATTAATTTTGTTGGTGATTTTGTTCATTTTGTGGATATTTTGTTTGTTTTTGTGATTATTTTGTTATGCTATTGATCATTTTTGTTCTTTTTTTGTTGATTTTTTGGACAATTTTCTGCTTATTGTGCTCAATTTTGGTCATTTAAAAAAAGCCATTCCTTTTTCATTGGCTCCATTAATTTCTTGCTTTTTTTGTTCAGTTTTGTTCATTTCATAGCTTTATGTGTCGCTTACTTTTTCATTTTGTGCAGCTTTTC
Source organism: Pseudamia nigra (assembly GCA_029823295.1). Taxonomy (NCBI): domain Eukaryota; kingdom Metazoa; phylum Chordata; class Actinopteri; order Kurtiformes; family Apogonidae; genus Pseudamia; species Pseudamia nigra. The sequence continues at coordinate 20,385 of JAQQAE010001832.1, forward strand.
CTCATTATTTTATTTCGTTTGTCCATTTTCTCACTTAATTTGTTCATTTCTGTTAGCGTCTGCTCACTTTAAAAAAATTATTTTTGCATATTTTGTTGCTTTTTCCTCATTTACTGACTATTTTGCTCCTTTTCTTAACCATTTTGTTCATTTTTTAAATTTGCTTTAATAAACTTATACATGAAAAACACCAGTCAATGCAGTACGTTTCACCAGAGCACGGAAAATGAAGTGTTCATGGCTCAGTATCTCTGGGAGTATCCCCTAAAAACGGTCCCCCTGCTCTCGATCCTCATTGTGTTTCAGCAGTTGTCTGTCATTGTTCCTGATATGTCTCTAATTCGCAACCTCTTCATTGTTTTTATTCATGCTCATCTTAATTAGCCTCGTCTTTACGACTCTGGCTCTCATCGTGCTCTTGTTCCATTCAGCCCAGTTTCCTCCTCATTAATTAACACCATCACCTCCCTCCTTCAAAGACAAAATCAAATAAATAAATAAAATCATCATCCTGCTGCTGTTGCTGATGATCTCCAGCTGCAGTTGGAAGACAAACCAGCAGATGTCACCCACGCCTCAGTGCCTCCAATCTGGATTTTATGAAGCGTAATGAATTTTGAGTTCTTGGCTCTCAGTCACAGTGGCTCCTGGTGCAGAACAGCAAACAGAGTGGGCTTTTGTTTTTCACTTCTGGACCCTTTACTCACAGATTAAGTGTATTTGGAACATAGGAGACAACAGGGGGGTAAAACTAAATTAACGGCTGCTGTTTGTTAATGGTTTGCAAAAGTAGGTGTTTGGACTCTTAAAACAAACTGTTAATGGCGGGTTTGTCCAGTTTGAAGTTCACTTTGAGTCAAATTACTGATCATTTTGTTAATTCTGGTGCATGTTCATTGTCCAGTCATATTACTTCTCTTGCTTATTTTGTTCAATTTGGGTCATTTTTATTGTGTATTTTGTTCACTTATGTTGATTTTGTTGATTCTTGAATATCTCTGCTAATTTCTAGAATAATGTTGTTATTTGTTGTTCAATTTGCTGCTTATTTTGTTCATTTTTTTTCTTTTTTGGTTATTTTTGCTTATTTCTAAATGAATTTATTGATTTGTTATTCATTTTTGCTCAGTGTGTTTCATTTTATTATTAATTTTGTTTATTTTTATTAATTTGTTCTTTATTTTATTAGTTTTTATTGGTGGGATTGCTGAGTCAGGTAGCAATCCAACAATTGCTGTCTTCAGTCTAAAATATTCTTCTTCCACTTCCACTTCTGTACACTTTTTGTCATATAAGTACTCCTACATTTTTCATTTGTGTTCATTTTGTTGTTTATTTTGTTCATGTATGGATTATTTTTGTTAATTTCCAAATGTATGTAGTGTTTTGTTGTTTACATTGTGCTTATTTTGTTTTTTTTTTTTTTTTTGGAAATGTTTGCTCATTTTCGTATTATTTTGTTCATTTTTGTCATTTTTTGTGTTTTGCTTACTCATTGTGAGTCAGTTTCTGTTCATATTACGCATTCATTTCGCTTAGTTATGCTTGTTTCGTATCTTACTCGTTTGTTCATTTCTGGCTCTTTTTTGCTAATATTGAGGATTACTTTATACAGTTCATTCTATTATTAATTTGCTGTTTCGTTTCTTTTTATTTTGTTGAATATTTTGTTCAGTTGTTTTTTGTTACAGTTATTTTCTACATGCTGTGGATATTTTTAGGTTTCTTGATAGGTTTCACATTTTTTTGATTTAGTTCTTGTGTTGTTCATTTAAAACCGAGCCTTAATTTGTATACTCTTCATTATATTTCACATTTTAATAGTAAAAATGTAAAAATACTATTATGTAGAGTTTTGATATACAGGGTATACATTTTTTTTTGCCTGAGTTGGATATTTAATCATTTTTGGTTAAATTTTTTGTCTGTTTCCTTGATTATTTTGTTGAATTTCATCAATTTCTGTTCATTTTGTTGCTTGTTTTCTTCATTACTTGACTATTTTGTGCCTTTTCTCTATCATTTTGTGCAGTCTTTGCTTTTTAAACTCGTGCAGAGAAGGCACAGAAGCAGATATCCCTGACTACAGCTGTCAAAGTGTTCAACCTAACCCACGCCCTTGCTTTTGAACCCATCAGGGCTGCAGAGATGCAACATGCTGCTTGTTCTTTAATGACACGTTGCCGAGGCTCGTCTCGTGTCCTCGCTCCACGCTTGGTGCAGTCTTCTCTGCTTTTACCGGTGACTTGGCCATCCTTCTTTCCGCCTCCGAGGGCCACTCTGCACGGTGTGTGTGCAGCCGAGCATGAATGTGTAGTCGTGGAGCATTCTGGATGTCTGACAGGCTGCCTAGGAGAGGGGTAATTCCGAAGGGCAGCACAAGTAATAGGGTAATCTATTATACAGTCCAACTCTTTCTTCTTCCCCCCTCCTCCTTTTTTTCTTTGGGCTTCTCGCTGCCTCTGCCCTTGCATCAGCATTTCGTGAGGACAAATGAGGAGGAGAGTTTAACTATGCACATTGCATTGCCCACATGCAGAGCCCAGCACTTTGGCAATTAAACCCAAGTCCATCTGCCCCGGCCATTCAGAGCTCATAGGTGTAGAATCCAGGGGCGGGATTCATCAGTGATACACAAGTAAAAGTGTCACTCAAGTACAAGTGTAAGTACTTTATAATTATAATGCTCAAGTACAAGAACAAATAAAATCTTTAATTGCCATCTCTGAAAGTATAACATGGGATTTCTAGCTGTTGTCATTTAAATTTGTTGAAGACTGCTGAAGTGATCCTCAACAATGAGCATAATAGTATGTCTTAACTGAAGGCCTGTCTGTTGAGTTCTGCCTGTGGCTTTGTTGCCTTGGAAACTTAACTGACTTGTCAGTGAGGCACACGGACAGAGAGATTTGCCTTCTGGGCAAACCTCGAACACAGGATTCTCAATCCCAAATGGTTTCTCAAATCACACAGGTTTTTTTTCATCATAAATACTGGAAGGTATTGCTGAACACAGAGATACCCATTTTATGTAGGTTAAGTGGAAAATGTGTATCATAGGTTGATTTAGAAAAGAGTCGTTTGGGTGAGGACCAGACATGTCTGCTCCAACTTCAGTGCAGCAGTTGGCTGGACATTTTGTTACTCAGTGGCTAATCATTTAAATTGTGTAAGTCACAGGGTTTTGGTAAACACATTTTCTGAAACTAGTGTGGATATGATTTTGGTTTAATGTGATTGTGGTGTAGAGGGGCTCAGAATAAGTGCAGCTGGAATGGTGGTGCAGTGGGTAGCACTCATGCCTTACTGCGTTTCATCCCAATGTCGGGCAGCAGGGGTTTGGATGTTCTCCCTGTGTGGGTCTGCATCTGCATGGGTTCCCTCCGGGTACTTCGGCCTCCTCCCACAACCAAAAAGCATGCACTAGGTTAATTGATAACTCCAAATTGCCCCTAGTGATGTGAGTGTGAATGGTCGTCTGTCTCTATGCAGTATGCGCCTCCGGCCCAGTTTGTCATTGTAAATGAGAACTGGTTCTCAATTGATTTGTCTGGTTAAATAGATAACTTTAAGCATAATTTTTGTTGTGTTTCAGAGGCATGTGGTTTTCCTTCTGTTTCTCTACCTATCCAGCTCCCTGG
>JAQQAE010001833.1:0-24023 GCA_029823295.1 Pseudamia nigra
GCTGGAGTCTATCCCAGCTGACATGGGACAAAGGCAGGGTACACCCTGGATGAGTCACCAGTTTGTCGCATAATAAAAATAACAAGGACAATAACCAGAGTTTCACAAAAACTAATAAAATAGTAAACAAAAATTAAAAACAATAATAGCAATAATCTGCAAGTGAACAACAATGAATAAATGAAAAATGAATAAAATAAATAACTAAATGTTTTTTTAATATGTTGCCAGCTAAATTGTAGATCATATGCCATATGTGGTACATACAGTACCACATACAGCTCGACGGCTCACTGGCTCTGGACACATATTTTTTGTCTTTGTGTCCAAAAATGGCTCTTTGTGTGGTAAAAGGCTGCAGAACCCTGTAATTCACTCTTTGTACAGCAGACATTTGACTTGTCTCAACAGGAAAAATACAGGTGATCTTTATTAAATGAAGGAGCAATCATCCCAGCAAGCAAACAAACTACAACCCTGGAAGTGATGCACCTGCACGTACCTGCATGTAGCCGTGGTCAATTAAACTAATGACACAATGCATTTTCTGAGACAAAATGTCTGCTATAAAAAAGATCTATTATTAACAGCTGTCAATTAGCGACAGACTTTGACAGACATCTGATAATTAGCAACTGAAAAATTTAGTAGCTACTGTAATAATGTGGTCTTGTGTAAGAAAATATTACCCTCTCAACAGAATGGCAAGAACAGGGAACAAGATCTGCACAATGCTACGATATAGAGCACAGGAATAAAATGAGAGTCATGCTTTGTGCAGTTACAAATTGTTTTATAGCATACAGTGCTTGCAAATGGTCAGAAATGTATTTTTACACATTATGTATAACTACATCACCATTTTATTGCATTACAACTGTGTGAAATTCAGTTATGATTAGGGTTTTCATTTTTAACTTACCCTATGGTCAAACGTGTTTGAACACAACCTTGGTCTAAGGCAGGGGTCTGCAACCTGTGGCTACAGTGGCTTTGTCCACTAATGAACATTATAATGAATTAAAATGAACACAGTAAGCACTAAATAAACAAGAATAAAAATATGGAATAGAAAATGAAATGAGAAAAAATGGAAAAAAAATCCACAAATCTAACAAAATAATCAAGCAAATGACCAAAACAAAGGAGATGAACAAAAATAAGCAAAATAATGAATGTGATTTAGACAAAACTGAACAAAGCAGTCCAAAGCATAAAGAAAATAATGCACAATAACTCACAAAAGTGACTAAAATAATAAATCAGCTTGATGACAATCAATTCAAAGTGAATAAAATAATCAAAGGAATAAATACAGACAAGAACTTAAACAAAAAGTAAGCAAAATAATGAACAGAATGTTCCACAAAAATTAATAAAGTGATAAACAAAATTAACAAAAAAGTCCATCCATTCATTTTCTACCGCTTGGGCCTCGCCGGGGTCGGGGAGGGGGGTGGTATAGCCTATCCCAGCTGACTGATACTTGACATATAGAGACAGACAACCATTCACACTCACATTCATACCTACAGACAATTTAGAGTTCACTTAAACCCAGTGCATGTTTTTGGTTGTGGGAGGAAGCCGGAGTACCTGGAGAACCCACACAGACACGGGGAGAACATGCAAACTCCACACCGAAAACTCTGCACCAAAAACAAACATTTTTGAAATCTGCAAAATGAGCAAAAATGATCAAAATAATCAATAAAGTGAACAATAATGTACAATAATGCAATGCGTAATATGGTGCATAAAAGTCTGAAATATTTATTGTACCTCTTGACATGTATTTTTGCTTTCTGTCTAAAAATATCTCTTTACATTGTAATGGTTGTGGCCCTTGGTCTGTATCGTCCAGCTTCTGACTAACTGAACACAACTGATCCAGGTAATCAACAGTGGGTAGATCAGGGGCAGTTGGAAAACCTGCAGGACACCAGCTCTCGAGGCCTGGATTTGCCTACCCCTGGTCTAGAGGCATAAAAATATTTTCATTTCATCCTCAGTGAACATTTTTAGCTTCTGTCATGCCAGTCCTGATGTTCTATGTTTTTAAATCCAGTGGATCTGTATGTGGCAGCTGGGTGAAAACAGCCGTGTGTGGTTAATGTCTGCAGTCATCCCAGCAGGTGGAGAACTGAGTCTTCAACACACCTACATCCAATGTTGTCACATACTGACCCGATTTCCATAAAATTTGGTTGAAAGGCAGAGCTTGGACCAAGGAAAAACTATTAACTTTTGTATCACTTTGCATAAAAATGAGGATTTAAGTTATTTTGAAGGTCTGAACTTCACATTAACCAGTGTTGATAAATCAAAATGAATACAATAATTCAGTTAGTTTGTATTTGTGTAGCAGCAATCGTAATCCAAGATTATCTCTAGGTGCTTGTCCCTTGTTGTGAGGGCTGTGTCAGGAAGGGCATCCGGCGTAAAAAAACATATGCCAGATCAAACATGCGAATCACTGCTATTTCGCTGTCGCGACCCCTGAGGGGAGCAGCCCAAAGGAGAAGAAGAAGAAGATCTCTAGGTGCTTCACAATTTGAGGTCAAATCCACAATTTTGAGGCCGAAGCCTCAATAATTAAGAAAATACATGCAAAAATGAATGAAGAACAGATTAATGAAGAAAATTTAAGAAAAAAATGCCCAAGACAATCCACCAATTCACCAAAAAAATTAACGGAAAATCAATAAAACAATCAAGAAAGACAGAAAAATTCTAAAGATAATCAAAATGAATGAGATGAATGACAAAAAAAGAAAATAATGAACAAAATTTAAAAAGTGAACAGAAAATACACACACTGAGCAGAAACTTAACAAAATATTCTACAAACTCAATAAAAACTCAACATTATGTGCTGCTGCAGCTTTAATGCTCAGGAACCTACTTAAATGTAATTAAATATCTATGGTGGTTAAGACATCACATATACAAATATTAGTCCTTTTAAAGACTTTTAAGGCTTTACTTTACAGTATTAGAATTAAATTTAAGACATTTTAATAAATTTTTTTAACATTCTATGGATGTCATATTTATCATTTCAAGTATTCTTGACATGACTCTAGCTGACTGGTCAGCTGGAGTCATGTCAAGTGGTTCTTGAAATGATCAATTTCACCAGATTAATTTACACATGATGTAGTTTGTTTTGTTACAGATAAACCCTGGAGTCCAGTCGTCATTACAGAACATTTGGTTGACACCTACACAGACATAACATCTTCCCCAAAAATATTTGTAAACTTATTAGTTGAAGCAGGAAGTTTTTACCGTAGTGATGTTAAACGAATCTGACAATGCACAGATAACTTATTGAGGTCACTTCTTAACAGTGCAGAAACTCCTTGGTTGTATTTTATGTTTTATAATGTGCCAAACATTTTTAACAAGTGACAAGTCAGGGCTCCATCAGGCCCAGCCTATGGAGCCACAGTGTCAGAATGCATGCAAAATGCATTTGGCATTGTCATGCTGAAATAAACAAGGCCTTCTTTGAAAAATATGATGGATGTGTGGCAACATATGTTGCTCCAGAACCTGTATATATTGTTCAGCAGTAATGTTGCCGTCACAAATGTGCAGGTTACCCATGTTGTGTGTATTAATGCACCCCCATACTATGACAGACGCTGGCTTTTGAACTGTGTACTGATAACAGTTAGACTGTCCCTTTCCTCTATAGCCTGGAGGACACTGTTTCCATGACTTCCAAATAAAGTGTCATATTTTGACTTGTTGGATCACAGGACGGTTATTCCAGTTCACTTCAGTTCATCTTATATGAGCTTGGGTCCATAAAAAGTGGTGTTGTTTCTGGATCTGATTTATATGGGGTTGTGTCAATGTTTACTTACATTTTACACAGATAATCTACTTCTTAGAAAGATAGCTGTAGATGAGAACCCACAATATATAACTTTTATCATCTTCCAGAACAAGTTTTTCCCTTGTTCTTATTTTTGGTAAGTACATCTAAATCTATTGTACTGCCTGATTTTTGTTTATCTATAAAATTGAGAATGCTAAATAATCATTTAATATGTCAGTGTTATTACACCACACAGAAAAATAGCCTACTCTGCGCCACATTTGGCTTATTGCATTTTAACAAATTATTAGCAGGATTGCTGTAAAGCAATCGGATGCCCCTTTGATTACTACTGCACTGAATAGTTAATTTAACTCATGAACTTTTTCAACAAGTTCAACTATTTTTAGTAAGAAATCCCACATAATTTCTTCAAAGATTGCAAATTTTCTAATTAATAAATTGTGTAGTTACTGCAATGGTACTTAAGAATAAATAGTGACTGCCTACTAAAAATAAACACCCTCGTTAACAAGTAATGAGGGGTGGGGGGCATTAAAAATAACATTACATTATAGGATAGTTGGCATAGTCTGTGGTGTACTGTACTTCTGTTGGAAGTTCTCTGGTTCGAGCCCGTTCCACCGCGGTTCTACATGGAAGAAGCAGGCACAACCTGCCACTGTGCCACTGCCACTGGATTCTTTAGGAAGCGTAAAGAGGTTTGTTTATGCAGCACTACTTTCGTGTACATCCGAGTTTCTTCCACAAACTTAGATACCGGTTTTCGACATCCTTTTAAAAAGGACACAAAAAGTTATCAGGGGGTGCAGGTAACTCGTTTACGAGTGTGTCTTTCAGTACTAATAGTTGTTTTGGTTCCCATAGATGAGAATGGTTGACTATATTGTGGATCTATTTTCTTTGGGATGGCTGTGCTGCGCCTTCCTCTCCCTTTCGCCTGTGCTAGGCCGCCATCTTGAATTTTAATGTTAATTTAAAAAAAAAAAATGTGTTTCCTGTGATATTTTCGTTTAGGGTGTCGTGCCAATTTTGGATTAGATTTAAGGAGTGCCGTTTTATTTTGTGATTATTTTTCAAAATCACTTTGTGAGTATCATGTTTGCGCGTTGTGTTTGTGTTGTTGACTCCAGACATTTAACCAGCGCATGGAAATGCTTTTCAGCTTCTATTTAACTCAGCTCTAATGGTAAATAACATTGTGCACCGAACTACTGACTATTTCCTAACTGTGGTAGCTTAGTTACAGTCACACGTATATGTAAGGATACAGACTTGCAAGGTAACTTTTGTTTTGCTTTGCTTACACAAGAGATTTAGCCATTTTAAATAGCTAATGGCTTCCACATCAAACAACCCAAGCTAATGCAGGGGATGTCGGCTAGCTAGCGTTAAATGCTCTGGTTCAGTGCTCCGCAGGTCGGTAGCATAACGTTAGCCCTTTACATGCTTGGATTTACCTGCTGCTAACTACCGGCTTTCGGTGAGCATTTCAGACGACGCAAACGCCATTGTGACATAAATAAATGTATCGTTGCAGCAAACGCTTTTAAAACGTTTGATAATGTGTTTGTTGACGGTGCTAGGTGACGATGAACCAAGCTAAGTTAGGCTAGCTGCTGTCTGAAACGGAGTGCGATGCTATCACCGACTGGCTAATGCAAACTCAGTGTGGTTGGTTTGTGACGAACACTTTCGCCACTTTAAAGTGTTTTGGGACAATTATCCCTTTTCAACGGGCCTGTTACTGGACATTAGTGTGTTTTTTAGCTGTCTACTGTCTGTCTCGTGTGATTCGGCTGTACAATAGCAAGTTGCGAAGACGCTTTAAATATGGAGTTGTCAGATAGTGTCATGTTACTAAGGTTACTATTCGCTGTTATAATTTTCCGTGTTTGTGTTGTTCGTGTCTTTTGCTGCTGTGGTCCATAGTCAGTGTTTAATTACTTGCTCGAAATGACCATATCACCGTGCCGGTGACCGGCGTTCGCTGCATGCTAACGGCCACGGCCGAGCATCTTTGGCGTCGCCTGTGGTGGTTATAGCTCAATGCTAATGAATTGAATGGCCGGAGAGACGGCCGGTTGTTAGCAAACAATGCGAGTTGAATTGATAACTCTTATCTCGGCCTCAGCTGCCGGCTTGGCCTTCCGGATTTCTGTAGCTTTTCATGAGCCCAATGGTACCCAGTGTTTTTGTGGCTTTCTGCTCAAATGATACGTGCATGACACAAATGCGAGGCTTGTGTCATGCACAAGCTTCACATCGATTACAATTGTGATGATACTTCATGCGACGGATTTGCTCTTTAGAGCGCTAAGCCCCTTTCAACAGACCTATAATGTCGTATGTAATCATAAGCGTGAAAATATGACGTGCTTGTACGAATGTATTAAACTTAAATATTACACGGTAATAATTTACGTGGATTTTTCACAGCACCGAATAGGTCTCTGTTGCTCTGAACAGTAAGCCAGTGCAATATTTGGGGTTAACATTAGGGGGCGCTACAGGATCATTTTTAGACTGCGCAGCTGAGCATCGATGTTTATAATCCTACCATAGTTTATACACAGCACCAGTCATTATTTAGAAAAATCACTGATGCTGGTCACATTTATTTTTACGAGATGCTTTTATCAGGGTCTAGTGTTTTTCTGCTTCCAGTGTATTTACTTGGCATGTCGCTTATGAATAATAGTAATTGTAAATAATCATGATTTTACCTGCCTGATTAAATGGATCAGAGTACCGTAATCGGCAATTATATTCTCGCAGAAGGCTGCAATTTAGATATGCAATATGGTATTATATTTTGACACAGGGTCACTAAGCAAAGAGTTGTACTGTGTAAAATATACAAAATGGAAATCACTAAGCATTTATTTTAAAGTTTTGCATTTTATACTATACTGTTTGTATGTTTAATTTGGAAAAATTCACCTTTCAAAATCAAAAAAGCTTTTGATTTTCTTTGCAAAGCCATGCAGTAAATTAAAATTTCAACTGTAAATCACAGTATTGTACACAATAATGGCAATTAGGTCTTCTAACCAATCGTGTTATCTTAAAACATAAAGTATCTTGCAGACATTATTATACATTCACTAACTTGGGGTTTAACCTTATTTCCATCTGGGTCCATTTGAGGTGGTTTGGTCAGACTGTGTTGAGTACATGTTGTATGATTACCTGCAATCTGTGTTGACCTTGTGATCCCTGCCCAGCAGCACATAATCATTAGTGCTAGTCTTTGTGGTTGAAGTGCATCACTGTGACTGTGATGTATGTACAGTAGAAGTCAAATTATTATAGAGGCTAATTATTTTGACCTTAACTGTGCTTTACAATAGCTGCATGTTTTTTTTGTTTGTTTTGTTTTTCAATCAGAATTATTTGTCAAATGCAGAGACATATCAGCATTAATTGCAGTAACATTTATATCTCAACACTCTGAACCTCCTCTTAATATTAACATGATAGCTAGAGGTCAGTGCCTTTTTTTTTCTGATCCTTACAAATGCATGTGCATTTATGTCTTTATAGTTAGGAAACATTTAAAGGAGTTTTCCTGTGTTTGTTCGTTTGTTGCAGCCCATGTCCATGTTTCCATGATTTTCATTGAATTTGTTCTTTGAAAACTTCAAAGTAACTTCACTAGCTAAGTAACCACTTTTTAAAAAAAAATCTGATCTCTCTCTAGGCTTCACACTCTAGTCCCCTGTCTTCCCCACTCAAGAGTGTTTCCTCATCTCAGAGACTAAATGCAACTGGACCAGGGGGCTTGTGGGCATGAAGTGGCTGGGCGAATCCAAGAACATGGTATTAAATGGCAGACGACACGGAACGAAGTTGACCAGCGAGCAACCTGTGAGCCAGAGCCAGACTCGCTCTCAGAATACACAGAGGACATCACTGCGCCCCAACAAAACCCACTCAAGAAACCGAAGATGTAGCCGCAGTAAGTTGAGATAAATGTGTACATTAACTGTTTTGCAACTCATCAGCGGTTTTAGACTAATAATGATTTATGGTTGTGTTCACAGGGTTTAATGCAGCCAACCTGGAGTCTGAGAGGCGCTATGTGCCCTCTTCAGGAATGACTGCAAAAGAATTGTGTGAGAATGATGACCTGACCACAAGCCTCATCCTGGACCCATACCTTGGTTTTCAAACCCATAAAATGAACACCAGGTAAGCACACAGATCCCTGAATGACTGATGGTTTGAACACTGCAGTGGCAACTCTACCAGGCCCTCATTTGAAAGATTATTCTTTAATGTGCAAAGATGTTTTCAGGTATTTTTTTCTAGCTTACTCTTATTTTAGGGAAAATAAAGGCAAAATCTTAAATGATGTACACATATACACACAATGTACAATATTTCAGCATTTTTCACATGCCTTTTATTTAATATCTGTTTTTGCATCAGTGATTGTTTTGTGCCGTAAATGTTTTTCCACAGATTTCGACCAATTAAGGGAAGGCATGAAGAACTAAAGGAAATCATTGAGCGCTTCAAGAAACATGACAACTTGGAGAAAGCTTTCCGGGCTTTGACATCTGGAGACTGGTCCCGAAATCTCTTCCTCCATAAAACAAAAGCTCAAGAGAAGCTCTTCAAGCAACATGTAAGTTATTACTGAAAACTGCCATTATTTTCAGTCACAGATGGCAATACCAGGCTACTAACCTCATGCCTTTTCACAGGTATTTGTGTATCTGCGGATGTTTGCCACAGACAGTGGGTTTGAAATTCTCCCTTGTAATCGCTATTCATCAGAGCAAAATGGAGCTAAAATTGTGGCAACAAAAGAATGGTGAGGACGCACAGCCACCTCAAACCTCACATCATCACAACGCTACAAAATTCAAATGCCCTATCAGAACATATCAACACATAAACATGTTTATTCGACTGTTGCTACTGCCTCAGCAACATGTTTTTTCTTATGTTAGCAGGCCTCACATTAATAGCAGTTCTACTGGCAGTTATAAAATATACATGCATGTAAAAGCACATTGACGGCATCTCTGTAACTCACTGTCTTGATGTGTTGTACAGGAAAAGAAACGATAAGATTGAGTATCTTGTGGGTTGCATCGCTGAGCTTTCAGAGAGTGAGGAAAACATGTTGCTCAGACACGGGGAGAATGACTTCAGTGTCATGTACTCTACTCGCAAGAACTGTGCTCAGCTTTGGTTGGGACCGGCTGCGTTCATCAATCACGGTATTCATCTGTACCATTAGTGCTCTATTAGACGAATGTATATTGAAAAAATGGATCTTTGGAACAGCAGGGTGTCTGCAGGGTCTTAAAGATCTTAAATTACAGTACAGTGGTCCCTCGTTTATCGCGGGAGTTGCGTTCTAAAAATAACCTGCGATAGGCGAAATCCGTGAAGTAGATTCCTATGGAAAAACTGTTTTCAGGCCCAAACATTTGTTTGAGAAACAAGTGCCGCCGCAGCGCCCCCCTCCAATGAAGGCCTTCGTCGACACCGCAGGCCTCTGTCAGAGAGAAAACCTGCAAATAGACAGCGCTTCAGAGTCACACTGCCAGCGAACACTCGTGGAGGTCCGGCGAAGCTGAACGCACTCTGCATTGCACAGCACAGGAGATGACTGACCGTGGCCTTAGCCAATCAGGACGCAGAACACAATGCGCGGGTTCTCCTTTAGCCAATCAGGACACAGAACACAATGCGCGTTCATACACTGTATAAAAAGTACATGAAAATTGCACTAAAAACATCTGTGAAACAGCGAGGTGAACGGCGATGTAGCGAGGGACCACTGTAAACTGAATTTTATTACTCAAACCTTTTATTAAATGATCTTTTACATGAATGTAGGAGGTTTAATCATGTGATACATTTGAATTCATCGCATTTATCCATTTTTGAGTATTTTTTTTGTCACTTGAGTCGAGCATTTCTGCATTAAACCCATATTAATGTCATGTCCAGCAAAGCTTCAAACCAACCACTGAACTTGACTGTTCTTAAACGTTCTAATTTAACTTAGGTTTTGGCAAAATGTAAATTAACCTATTATAATAAATATGTTTAGTATTTAATATTATACAGAAAATGTCATTTGTCCAGGAAAATATGCACACAACTCAGTGGAAAATACCCTCTGAAAAGAAAAAAAAGTCACGCTTAAATTTGGTTTAAAAATATCTTAAAAGTTTTTAAAAGGATAAAGTGTTGTAGCATGTTGTCCATAGTAAACATTAAATTGTTTTTCTTTTCTAACTAAATTCTCTTGTTCCCTCTCCTTTAAGATTGTCGTCCAAACTGCAAGGTAAGCTCTTTAAAATGTTTTGTAATCCTCGCATCCAATAAATCATTGAAATTTAACTAATCTAGCTTTTTAAACTTTTTTTTTTTCTCAGTTTGTGTCGACAGGACGGGACACTGCCTGTGTCAAAGTTTTGAGGGACATTGAACCAGGAGAGGAAATCTCATGTTACTACGGAGATGGTTTTTTTGGGGAAAACAATGAGTTTTGTGAATGTTATACATGTGAAAGGTATGAATTCCATCTGAATTGTAGCATAATATATAATTATAACAGAGTCAGAATCAGTCAGCTCATATTATGTTGGTAGCATCTTTTACATATGATCTACTTTTTTACTTTACATGACTGTCATTAAGAAATGATTACAGTATCCTTGACACCAGTATTTTTAATTGGAGTATTATTTTTTTTAATGGGTTTGATTTGTTGTTTTAACTTTGCAGACGGGGTACTGGTGCTTTCAAGTCCAAAGCTGGACTGCCAGTTGAGGTACCAGTCATCAACAGCAAGTACGGGTTGCGGGAGACAGACAAGCGACTGAACCGACTCAAGAAATTGGGGGAAGGAAACAGGAATTCGGATAGTCATTCTGTAGGCTCCCATACTGATGTAGACTCTCAGGAAATGCCAAAAACACATCAATGTAAGAAAGCTTAATGCCTTTAGACTAAGTAAGATTCCCTGTGCAACTATGTCCTACTCCTTGTTCCAGTGTTTGTGTGTGAATATCAAATGATTTCATCATTTTTCATCCATTCAGAAATGTCAGTAATGAGTTTGCATTCGTGGGTACCTTTCTACAGGTGTTGTAAATATGTAATCTTTGGTATTTTATATTTTCTTCCAGCTGCCAGGAAAAGAACATCACCTGGCATGAAGTATAAAAACAGGACTCAAACAAGACAAACTATGTCAAGAGCCCTTTCTACCTCATGTTCAAAACAAGGTCGTGTAAACAATAACAGGGTACCAAAGAGACTAAAATCCCAATCCAAGCCTTCACTAAGTAAAGTCCAGTTGCGGAGTCGCAGGAGGGCTGCAGAGCCCAAGGCAGTGGCCAAAGGGGAGACTTGCCAGCTGGGTCTCAGGGACTCAAAGGTGTCGCTGTGTAAAGGTGTCACCGTCAAGAAGGAGAAGGATGGACCAGAGCTCGTGCAGCAGTCCCTCGGCCAGCGGGGCTGCCTTACTCGCTATGCTGCCAATGCTGCCAAGGAGAACGTTAGTCTAGCAGCTGTGCAAAGCAGCGAGGGTAGCCAGTGTTCGACTTACAGAACTCGTAGGTCCACTAGGACACTTGTAAAAGCCCAGGAAACCGCAGCTGGAGTTAAATTGGAGCCCAGTGCTCTGGAAGGTTTGAGCCCAGTCCCTGGCGGAGTGGTCATTAAAACAGAGCCAGCCGATATGGAGGAGTATCTGCACCCTGGGGTTGGACTGGAGCAGTCGACATTAGAAACCGGCTACAGCAGAAGAGGAGGGTCATGCCCCCGGCGGAAACGGTTGCCACGGCTCAGGACTGAGCGAACAATTAAATGTGAGGACTCATACAGTGAGCCATTTATGCCGATATCCACCGGTCATGCCGCCAGCTTCTCAGACTGTGGTAATGTGCTTTTGAGTTACTCTGACGGACACAGGGACTACAAAGGGGTCGGCAATTTAAGCAAGTCTCTCCGAAGGGACAAGGGCAAGAGCAGCTGCCGGTCGCAAGACAAGGGCAAGAAGAAGCGCCAGATCACACACTACGATGCACAGCTGATCATGGAGAACAATACAGGCCTCCCCAAACTCACGCTCCGCCGGCGGAGGGACAGCAGCAGCAGCAAGACCAATGACACCGCCGACGTCATCGGCTCCTCAAATCTTTCCAATGCCGCCATCAACTCAGCCTCTTCCAGCAAGATCAGTATCAAGTTCAGTAAGGACCGCGATAAGGACAAGGGCAGCTCATATATAGCCAGACTGAATAACGGCTTTGCTCCTGTGGTTCACAGTAACTCCACCAAACTAAAAATTCAGCTGAAGAGGGAGGACGATGCAAGGAGAATATCTCAGACAAAGGGAGACCAGATGTCCTACAATGGTGACATTGGTCAAAGTCTTGAGGTGAGGAATGGTGGACACCGGACCCAAAAGATCATTGGAGACCCGTCGTCAGAAGAGGATGACGATGACGAAGGTGAGGATGACGATGACTACTTTGACAACGAGTTCGAAGACGATTTCATTCCACTTCCTCCAGCAAAGCGCCTCAGACTGATTGTGGGCAAAGACTCCATGACTATCGATATCTCCTCCACGAGGAGAGAAGATCAGTCTCTGAGGCTCAATGCATAAGCTGCGGAGCTCATCACTCCCATCTTTTTCTGTAAATAAAGATGACTCGCTAATCAACTGTTGTGTTGATGTAAAAGAAGTACAGTAATTTAAAAATGAAAAATCCACAAAAATAACAATTGAAATGTTACTAGAGGGTCTGTTGAACTAGAACTAAATCTTGTTATTCACTGAAATTTTGATCATCTCTAAGTTTCTGTTGCAGTGTTGAACTCTCAAAAATTATGTATTACATGCCAAGTTTACTCACCCAAAATTGCAACAATTACTTATTCAACTGAAAGAAAACCAGTCACTCTCTATGCTGATAATTCATTACTCATTATTTGTCCAAGTGTCAGCATTTTGCAGGTTGTACTTAATAAATGCATGCATTTTTATGGTTATATCTAATTATGAAGGAGATGTTGGCTTTTTTTTGAGTGCAGATTTAACCAGTGTTTTTGTGATATACTGATAGTTTAATTGAAAAATCCAAATGATTAATGTTCGGGATAACCTATAATAGCTGAGTCCCTAATTTTGATTATTTTCTTGACATTTATTCTGCACAAGTCGACTTAATTCTGTGTGAAAAACAAGACTTGGTTTTAGGTTCAACTATTCCTTTAAGTGAATGCACTTGTTCTATTCATAATGGACATGGATATTGTAGAAAGTGTACAGTATGGTGACTATCCCCTCTGTCTCATAGGCAGGTTTTTATTGAACTTTTTGATTTTTGTCTCAGTTTGTATAATTTGTGTGGCAGACCATACTGTGGAACGTATGGTGTGGTTGGTCCAGAGGCATTATTATAAGGTTCATTTTGGAGTCTGGTGCCATGTTCTCATTATTCCTGTAGTGTTCCTGTCACTTATTTATCATGTTTCTCAGTCATGGAAGTCATACCTGTTGCATCATCAAGTCATGAGGTGCATCAAAGCAGAGGACTGTTTAAAGCAGACAGTTAGTTTTACATGAAATGGAGTTGAATGAAAGTTGATGCGTGATTCATTTTATTTGAACTGTTAAATTCATATTGAAATAGTCAAAACTGCATGTGGAATTTGTGCATGTTTATTTTGATTACCATTGTCATTAGTTATTTATGTTAGGGATGGAGTGCACAAATTATTCCCACTGTATTGGCCTCTGGTAGTTAATTTAGACATCATTACAAGTATGTTTTTTGGCAAATTACATCAAATAAAAGCACACGGGATTTATTAGTGAGTCAAAAAATAACTGACATTAAATGCATCAGTGTTGTTTTTTTTCTTCATTTTGGCTTTGGGGCTGCTGTATAATGGCAACATGGCACGGATATTAGTTTGAGCCTTTCAGACAAGATGAACTGAAATCAAACCAAATCCATTTACAGAGGTTCCTTCTTTGATTTCTAAAAGTAATGTACAGAAAGACTGGCTTAACGTCCCGCTGCAAAATCATGACTTTCATTTCCTCCAAGTCCAGTCTCACTGTTTTACTTTTCTAATCTGATATTGGATGCAAGTAAATGACATCCATCGACAGTAGAAAATCACTTTGTCTGAAATGTACTCAGTAGCATAGACAAATGTCTTATTTTCTCTTTGGTGCTACTTTATTTCCTTATCTGAGTTTGTAACTTGTTAGCAAGGACATGTTTTGCGTCATTTGTCTGGTAATATTTAGTTCATGTTTTCTTCACGGGAGCAGATATCATTTTTGGTGCATAATTCTAAACTATCCAACAACATTAGGTGCCTTAAGAAAGATGCATTTAGACCAAATTTGTGACGCGATTAATCAGTGACAAGTGAAAATGATAAGCCATCCGCTTCCCCTTTGAATTAATGGAAATACTGTCAGTCCTTCTGTATATTATTTTTGTTTTTGTTGAAGTAATTTAAATGCCCAAGGGATCAACTGAGATGAATGTTAACCCACTTCTCTTGTGTTAATATGTACTGTTCATATCACCAGCAGCTAATCGCCGTTCTGAACCTGGCTCTGTCCTTCCCTTTCGTTCGGACGTTTCCATCCTACACTGTAAACTGTTCCAGGTGTTACCTACGTCTGTGTGATCTTTGTCCAATAGACAGCTGTCAAGATTTCCAACGGACTCAAAAAGAACAATAGAAACAAAACAAAACAAATGTGAATAGTTTGCGGACATTTTAGCGTGTTGCGTGGGTAGTGGGAAACATGTAAAGAGAATTAAAAATGGGCAGTGCATATATTGTCCAATATGTAAATCATGTGAACACATCTTGTACTTATTTAACAGTTTTGAATACTTGAAAACTATATAAAGTTTCTTTGTGACTCTTGTTTCTTGACCCTGTTTGAAGGTCTAGTGGATGCTGATGAGTGAGAGAAGAGGTGAAATTTCCTCATCGTAATTCGTACATATTTAAGAGGCAATTTTTCTAAGCAATTACAATTTTAACACTCATTTCAATTCTTGATGGAGATTAAATTAGAGGTTTTTGAAGGTCATAATTTCCATGATCATATAGTGTGTTTAATTATTAGTTAATGGCACTAATGAGTGATTTTTAGCATGTTTAGCACGTTGCATCCTGCTTGTGAATTGATGTCAACACAAAGACACTTCCACAGTTTTCAAGGCACTACCGGTCAAAAGTTTGAATACACCTTTTTAAATCTGAAGTATCTGAACATTGGTGTAGAGAACGAAGACTTTTTCTTTACAACCACTGCCTTCAGCAGAAAAAATCACTGATGTCCTTCCCACTCGATGCCTTTCAGTGAAAACACCTGCTTTAGTGAGTGGCCGCAAAGAAAACCTGCAGTGTGTTGGCCCTTTATGGCAGTGATTGGATACCAAGAGTATTTTTAAAATTATTTTCAGCATCGCACATTAATACTAAAGACATCCAAACTATAAAAGAACATGAGGAGTTATGTAGGAAACAAAGTGCAACTTTGAATCTAGTCACCAAAACCATCAAATGCTCAGTGTCGGGTACACAAAAACAGTACTCAAGTAAAAGTATTGTTACTTTCTAATTCTAAAGACTCAAGTAGAGGTAGAAGTACTCATAAATATCAGTACTTGTATAAGAGTAAGAGATGAATGCAAATTTGACTCCAGAGTCTCCTTCCAGGCACTAACAAACAGCGCACAGAAAAACCGAACAGTATCCAATAAAAACTACTCGAGTATTGAGTAACTTCTTAATGAGGAATTTACCTCAGCACCAAATATTGCATTCAACTAGGTATTTTGACCATTTTTGTTTATTTCCTTTATTCCTCTATTTTGTTAATGGATTTTGTTCAGTTTTTTTGCTGATTTTGTTCATTGTGAACTTAATTGATTATTTTTCATAACTTTTGCACATTTTGTAGCATTTTGGGGGGTCAATTTCTCAAATACATTTGTGATTATTTTCTTTTTGCTTATTTTGTTTATGTTTATTATGTCAGTGTGTTAATATACTTTTCTTGATTATTTTGTAAATTCTGTTGCTTTTCTGATTATTAATTTTGTAGCTTATTTGGTTATTTTGTTCATTTTTGCCATTTTTTTTATTACTTTGGTTTTCTGAAAGTTTGTGTTCCTTTTGTTGCTTAGTTCACTCGTTTTGATAATTTGTTGATTTTTAAATTTGATTCTTTTTTTTTAACTTCAACCTTTTTTACTTGTGCTCTTTAAGTTGTGGCCAAATGTAAAGAGAGTACAAGTACATTTTTTTCAACACAGATGTAACTGAGTAAGAATAAAAAGTAGTCTACCAAAGAATACTCTTACTTTTAAAAAAAATTATTCAAGTGCATGTAAAGGAATACTTAGTACTACCAACCTCTGTAAATGCTATAATGAAACTCTGTCGTGAAGACTGGTTTCTGAGGCTGGTGAATCTAATAAACACCACTGCAGCAGAGGTAGCTCTTGGTCTTCATTTCCAGGGATGGTCCTCGTGAGCGAGTTTCGTCATAGTGTTGATGCTTTTGATGACCGCACTTGGGGACACATTTAAAGTTCTTGAGTTTTTTGATTATTTTTTCTTAAAGTAGTGAGGCTGTCTTAATAATTTCTTGTCAAAATACGGATTTGTACAGTCATTGTAGTAGCACTAATAGAGCTGTTGACTCTGTACTCGTCTTCCTCTGCAAAAGACACATGGTCTAAAGCTCTTAAATAACCCCCCGCAGCACAGTCAACAACCTTTCAAATTTGCTGTTATTTGCAAAATCACCAGCTAATTCTTCTTTTTCAGCAATCGAAATGATAAATTTGCACTTTAACCATTCAACTATATGTTATTAACTGCAAGAATATGTTTGAAAAGGAAAATAAATAGGCTGTTGATGGAATTCAGGACCCAGAACTCATAAACCAAGATATAGGTCCGGCACTTCCAGTGAGCATGTGCAGTAATGTGAATATGACTGCTGGACATACTACTCGTGAGCTGTTTTTCCGGTACTATGTTTATTCATGAATAGTGACTGCTGGACATTTCACTGTCTAGCTATAATTCACAGAGTATGCCTTTTTAATGATTAGACCACTGAGTGCCGGACATATTGCAGTCTTATGGACACATTCCTTCCAAATCCTAACCCCAACTCGTGAACAATTCATGGGCTCACAGTGGAAATAAATAAAATAAAATGAGGAGGATGGATTCAATCCGATGATGTCTGGGTTACAGGCCCCACATGCTTCCACTGTGCCTCTGTGCTACCTGTTAGAAACATGAGAGGGTTTCATGTTTCAGTATCAGACACTGGCGTTCGTGTTACTGCGCATGTTCACAGGAAGTACTGGCGCTACAACCTGGTTTATGTGGGTTCCAGGTCCGGAACAGCAGGCACTTAGAAATAAATATGGGAGTCTTCTATCTAGCTCTTTAATGGTTAAAATCTCTAGAAATGGCACACATTTACTCTTGACAAGGTACACCTGTGAATTGAAAACTGTTACAGTTGGCTACTTTGTGAAACTGATGCACACCATGAATGTACAAAGACAATTTATAATATAAAATGTGTTCTGGATTGTGACGCTTTTTTGGCGCTACAGTTCCACAGTTTGGATTCTTCAGTATTAATGTATAATGTTGAAAATGATTTTTAAAAAGGTGTGTCAATGGAAAAAAACCTTCTGAATACACCATGATGGGAGGAAGGGGTTTTTTAACTAGAGTCAGTGAAACAATTGATATAAAATCAAATCATGATACGGAAACATTCAGGTAGATTAACTTGTGTAAAAAACAAAAAACAAAAAAAACAAAAAAAAAAAATAGAATGAGCTGTTTTCATGGCAACGGAGTAAACTTAATCTTAAGAAGCCATAAGCCAAAAGCTGTGAGAAAAGATACATTTAGGTTGGATTGTTTTTTTGGTTTTTTTTTTCTATCGCTGTTCCCATGGTTTAAAATAAACCTTCAGGCCTCAGTATTTGCTGTTTCCTGCAGACATCGACACTTTAAGAACAGCTTGTTTCTCCAAAGTAATCAGCGTTGGTTGTGTCTTACAGGATTATAAATGACACTGAATGAGATTTTAATTGAGTCAGATCAGAAAACCATAAAATCTCAAATTACATCATTTGAACAGAGACAGTTAGTCAAGAGATACCGGAGACAAAACGTAGCAGAGAGAACAGTCTGACACTTTATGGGGATTTGAAGCTTCGTGTGGGGGAGTTTGAGCTCCTGGAAATGGGGTAGGACATTTTGTTTGGCACATTTTTGGTTGATTGCATAAGGATTACAATCAGCTTCAATGTGTTTTGTATTTTTAGAGGTGTTTGGGTTGTGTTGCAGAGATAAAATAATCACATACAGGGTTTCTTGATTGCTGTGTGGCTCATAAACTGTCAATGTAAGCGGGTGGAACAGACTTATTGTTGATAGTCATTCAAAGAGATGAAGGATGACATACAGCTTTTAGAGATTTTAGATAGAATTTTTATTCATGTAATATTAGTCTCATAAGTGCAGCAGCATAAACAGATTCATCATGAAACACTGGGTATTACAAACGCATT
This sequence comes from Pseudamia nigra, assembly GCA_029823295.1. Taxonomy (NCBI): domain Eukaryota; kingdom Metazoa; phylum Chordata; class Actinopteri; order Kurtiformes; family Apogonidae; genus Pseudamia; species Pseudamia nigra. The sequence goes on from JAQQAE010001833.1 coordinate 18,490, forward strand.
ACATCATCTCATGTAAGAGCAACACGTGCCTGGTTTATGAGAAAATATTGTGATTTTCTTCCTTACGGCAAAGATTAAAAGCACCATGAGACAGGGCCATAGATGCTGATTTTGGGGATTTGGGTGTAGAGCAGGGGTTTTCAGCCAGTGGTCCGTGCCCCACTGGTGGTACATGACGGCGTTGCAAGTGGTCCTTGGCCTTGGAGTTTCAATGTTGAGCCAGCGCCATCATGAATCAGTTTGTAGTCCAAAAAAAGCAACAGAGGTGGCAGTCGAAGCTTGCAACAAAAGGGGTAAGGTACTTTTTGCTACATGTCTCTGTGAGAGTGGATATTATGTACCATAAGAATAAGTACAGGACAAGGCTGGAAACAGAAAATGATATGAGACTGTCCCCATCCACCACGACTGCCAAGAATAGAAAGATTCTGTGCAATTTACCACAACCAGATATCACAAGTAAGGAAAAAGCTTAATCTCAACTCCTGTCCTCATTCTGAACAGCAGAAGTCCCCAGATTAATTCTTGGTCAGAATGATGGTTCCTGGATCAAAATCAGTTGAAAACCCCTAACGTAGCAGATTCATCACTATAATAACAATATAATAGAAACAAGATCTGTATGATGAAGGTCCCATACTGTGAAAATCCATCTTTATTAAGTCTGAAGTTTATATAAGCTTCATAAAATGAAGGTGTAAAAATCTGGTCTAGCTGCCAGGCCTGAGAAATCCTCACAACAATATGGACAACAGGAAAAACAAGCAATTTTGAATTTTTGTGATTTGTGACATCACAAGTTACACCCAATCATAATGAAACTAATATCAACTTCGCCCCTATGAGCATCTGGAAGTATTCCTGACTTTTCAGAAAATTCTGCATACTCAAATCAAATCAAGCTTTATTGCCATCAGAGGTGGGGAGTACTCAAGTACATTTACTCTTTTACATGTACTTGAGTAGTTTTTCAAAAATATGTTCATCTAAAACTAGCTGTTTAGCAGAATACTTTTTACTCTTACTCAGTTACATTTGATCACAGCTCAATGAGTAGGAGTAAAAAAAGTCTGAAAAAGAAAAAAATCCTCAACAAAGTAATCAATGAAATAAAAAGTAAAATAGCAAAATGAATAAAGTAAGCAGAAAAATTAACAAAGCTAAATCATCAAGAATCTTAAAAACTGAGCAAAATAGTCAATTGTAAAATTAACATAATTAACACAAATTAACAAAAAAGCAACAAAGTATAATGATATTATGCTTATATAATGTATATAAGCAATGTGGGACCTTTAAAAATGTTAATCATAGGTGTAATAATGCATGTTGTGAGCTTGTGCAACTACAGAGGTTTCAAAAACATCTTAGTTTCACATATTTACTCAAAGCTTTAGTCAGTCTGGTCAAAATGAATTGTAGATTTATTTTTGTTTTCTATCAGTTTAATAATCCTCAAGTCAAATAATCAAATCAGCCTGAAAACATAGACGTGTGTGATATGAAGCCGCATTAATTACTCAATTAGTTGTAGACTATTTAATCCAAGGATCGGCAACCATGACAACCAAAAGAGCCATAATTTTCTCAGAAAAAAAAAACTGTGTCTAGAGCCACAAAAATATTTCAATCTTAATGTGCCACAGGACATGATTTTAGCTGCAATGTTTAAAAACAACTTGTTTATTTGATTCATTTATGTTCATATTTGCTTGTTATCATGGTCATAACTCATTTTTGTTCATTTTATTGATTGTTTTGTTCATTTTTAACCTTTTTGTTCATTTCTTTGTTCATTGCGTTTATTATTTCAGTCATTTATATGATTTTTCTATTGATTTTCCTGATTATTTTTATTTCAATTTGTTAATTTTGTGTCATTTTTGGTTCATGATTTTGATTACTTCTTTTCAGGTTCTTGTTTTTGTTCATTTTGTGCATTATTTTGTAGTTTTTAAAGTTCATTTATTATTTCTGTGAATGTTTGTTAATTTTCCTGATTATTTTCTTTAATTGGTGGATTATTGTACAGGTTTGTGTTAGTCTTGTTCATTATTGTGCTTATTTTGGTTCATTTCTGTATTTTTCTTCATTTACTTGGTTGTTTAGTTTAATTTTGTTCATTTAATGTATCATTTTGTTCTTTTTTGTTGTTGTATTTATTATGTCTTGTTCATTTTCTGATTATTTAGTCAATTTTGTCATCATTTTTGTTTATTATTTGGGCTGTCTTTCGTTGATGTAGTGCTTGTCTATTCATTTTGATTTCTTATAAGGTGTTACTTCCATCACTAGAGCCTCAGGAACCACTGGTGAACCACATGTTGTCTTGGAGCTTGCAGACCCCTGATTTTTTTCAGTCAACTATTTTGATAATCGATCATAATTTTGGGTGATTTTTTAAAGGAAATAACTCTCTAATTGTCCACCCCTCTGTCCCACATGACCGCGTACCTACATTCATATCTTAAAGGTCAAATGTATGGTCAAGGTCGTTGGACATCCATAAGGTGCCCTAACCCTATTGTAACTTGTGGTCACATTTGGTAGCCCGGTAATGCCTCTCATAATAAAATCACTCTGTCAAAACTGGTTGTGAATTTTTATGACTCTGTGACCTTTGGAATTTTGCCTGTAAAAACATAGCAACAGGTCCTACTCTCAATGTCTATGAGGTCTCCTGGGAAATTAAATAAACTATGGTAAATGGCTTTATTGATGCTAATGCTTTTATAAACCAAAGCATCTGTGAAAGAGGTCTATTGTTCTTCATCGTCATCTGAAGAAACACATTCCCAGAATGCATGTACTGTATCTACAGGAGACAACATGCACGCAGGACTGATGGCAGTTGACAGGAAGCAGGGCCTGCAGCAGTTTGGACAAAATGCTAAAAATGTCATTCAGGTGTTCTTTTTATGGTGTGTCTTTTAATAAATCACAAAGTATCGGATTTTCTTATGTGATGGTGCTTTTCTATCATTTTCCATTTAAATAGTCAAAATAAAAATGGCGCGAGCAGAAGGAAGTATAAATCATATAAATGTACTGTGTTTTTAAAGATACGTCACTTTGACGTTGCGCTGTTGACCAATCAGAAGCGGACAAAGAAAGGTTGTATCCAATCAAACTTGATGGTGCGCTATTTGAAAGCACGGAAATTTAGGTGCTGCTGGTTCACCGTTGTTTACTTGCATATAGCCGTGTTTGCGGAGTTTCTGGTGCCTTTTCCCGATTTAATTTTGGTAGCTTTCATACGTTTAACATGTCATCCTCGGAAGTTCATACTCTGGTGAGTAAATATTCGATCAACTTTGTTAGTTTGTTCCGCAACTAGTTAACGTTAGCTTCACGGCTTATAACGTTGGCTCATTTTGTTTGTAGCTTCATGTCTCGTGTTTTATAGCATCAACGGAATTTTTTTTTCATGTCGCCTGTGTTATGAACACCGTTCAGCTTCTGTCTCTGTCCTTTAGCAGCTCGCAGAGGCAGACAACCCGGTGAGGATGGGCAAAGCCGCAGCAGCAGGCCCTCGGAGAGCCGCCCTCGGAGAGATCACCAACTTCAACGCGTCAGCAGCCGCAGACAACGCAAAGGTAACGGTGGAGAAGAAGCGAAACTCAACTACGAATAATTATGGCATTGCCATATTCAGCTTAGGTCGTGTTAGTTAATCAGTACCATCTGGACTGTGGATGGCTGAACTTGTCAGTGCTGTGGGTTAATTGGCTAAGCAGTGTGTTTGCAAACACAGACTGAGAATTATTTGTTTAATCTATAATAAACTATTCAGGCATAAATGAAACAGATTGGTGTCTGGAAATGACTCTAAATAACTTTGATCTATCCCTTGAGCTCGATGTTATCTGTCTTTTCACCTAACAGAAAAGTGAGTTTTCTACGAAATCTGTACAATGATCCACTCAGAAAAGCACATGGGGGGTGTGTCATTACCATGGCAGCCATAAATTAATTTCCTGCTAGGGATAAATAAGTTTATTTTAAAAAAACTTGACTGTTTCCACAGAAGACGGGAACAGCTAAACAACCTGCTGCCCAAAAAGCCAAGCGCCCTCAGGTCCAAGCAGTGGCTCCAACTGTCAATCTCCCTGTGGATCCTCCTGCTCCGATTTCGGAGGAATCAACCGACGTGTCCATGAAGGAAGAGGAGCAGCTGTGCCAGGCTTTCTCTGAAGCACTGCTCACTGTGGAGGATGTGGATGAGCAAGATGCAGACTTGCCACAGCTTTGCTCCCAATATGTCAAAGACATCTACAACTACCTGCACATCCTTGAGGTGACTTATCCTTATCCTGACATATGAATGTTGAGCTCTGTAAATGCATTTAACCATTGTGTCTCATTAGGTTGAGCAGGGTGTACGACCAAACTACATGCAGGGTTATGAGATCACTGACCGCATGCGGGCACTTCTCATCGACTGGCTGGTCCAGGTTCATTCCAGGTTCCAGCTTCTGCAGGAGACTCTGTACCTCACAGTTGCCATCCTGGATCGTTTCCTCCAGGTACATGTTGCTCATGAGCCCTTAAAATAAAATGTGTGGTTGTAATTTCCAAATGCATATTAAATTATAAAGTTGATCTGTGTGTTTTTTAATTTGTATTTTTGGCATCTAGAACAAGGATCATGGTTGTCATATGTTAAGTACTGGACTTGATGTCTCACTGCAGCCAATGTGGTTTATGGTTCACTCTACATTAATGCAAAAGTGGCACTGACCAATTTGACAGGATTCAAATCACACTTTTGGCAACGGCAATTCTCCAAATGCCACAAGTAACGAGTTGCCTTGTTTCAGGCATTGTCGGCCTGTTGCACAGCTGCATCATGCCCTGAATTCAGTGAAAGTTTTATTTTACTATGGAATAAGTGAGTCCCTTATGTGTGGCTGTTCGGCAGTCACTACAAAGTCATGATGTACTGGCAGACTATGGCAAATGGTATTGATACTTTTTTCCTTGAAATGCCTCTGGTTCTATCTTGCAGGTTCAGCCAGTCTCGCGCAGAAAGCTGCAGCTCGTTGGCATCACTGCCATGCTGGTGGCCTGCAAGTATGAAGAGATGTACGCTCCAGAGGTGGGAGACTTTGCCTACATCACAGACAATGCCTTCACAAAGTCTCAGATTCTGGAGATGGAACAGGTGGTTCTGAGGAGCCTCAAGTTTCAGCTGGGACGTCCTCTGCCATTACATTTCCTCAGGAGGGCTTCAAAAGTGGCCAGTGTGAGTTGATTGGAATTGGTGAACGTGTAGCGCTTCTGTTTTGGACAACACAATGTTTACTCATGTGCTTCTTAAATTAATAGCAGAAGTTTTGAGCAACAGCACTTTGTTTAAAACTTGCAACTAATTGGACACTTGGCATTGCTAAGATTTGAATGTAAGGTGTATGGATGCATTTAAGTTTACCAATGTGTGACATGGACAGTGGGGTTGTGGTGTGTGTGTGTGTGGGGTTTTTTTTTTTTTTTTTCCTTCCCCTTCCATGCAAAAGAAGTTTATTTCCTGTTCA
>JAQQAE010001834.1:0-24022 GCA_029823295.1 Pseudamia nigra
CGAGGATTAAGGGGTAGAAAATGGATGGATGAAGAAAATACATTTATACTTACAGTTCCCCCTCCTGCACCTTCCCACTTGTCCAGCAGTCACTCACACTGTGCACTAAATCCTCAGATTTACTGTATAACCTATTGTTGAGTGATTTGGTTTTTTAAAACATCTCAAACCTCCATGTTATAAAAACATAAAGAGTCATTGCTGATTTTTTTTGCAGCTGTAGGTATCCTGTCAGCAGTTTTATAAACATCTCTTTTAGCAAAATAGTTGAAGAGAAAAATGGTTTTTGTTTTCCAGTTTTTATGATACTTCCATGATCTGGACTCACTAGGATTTACTCAAAACTTTACGAGGAAATTTAAGAACTCTCTTAGAATTTTGTGGGCCTCCTGCTCCACCTATGTTAATGTTTAGTTCCATCCATCATCTTCCACTTATCCTGGTCAGGGTTGTGGGGGCAGCAGCCTTAGCAGAGAAGCCCAGACTTCCTTCTCCCCAGCCCCCTCCTCCAGCTCCTCTGGGTGGTCCTCCAGGCGTTCCCAGGCCAGTCTAGAGACATAGTCCCTTCAGTGTGTCCTCAATCTGTCCCGGGGCCTCCTCCCAGTTGCTAATTTTGGCAACCGGGGATTGGAACACCCAGGCCCCCGCCTTCAGCTGCCACCCAAACCACACAACACCTGACACTTATGACTCTCCCTGCAGGTGGTGTGCCCACAGGAAGGCCTGATTTTCTTCTTCATCATAAGGGTCTTCTGAATTGCTCTTAGTCTGACCTACCGCCTAGGACCAATTTTCCTTGGGAGACCCTACCAGGGGACAATTGCCCCTGACAACATTCTATAGCTTGTAGAATCACTCAGGCACGCACACCCCTCCACCACGATAAAGTGGTGATTCAAGGAGGGGTAATGCTTAGTTCTTGAAACAAATTTCATGTACTCAGAGAGGTATTATGTACATCCTGCTATGGTATTTTCCAGTTGTCGGCATAAATTGGCCTGTGGAACATTTAAACCATCCAGGACTCAGAGTCTCCACTGAAACGCTGCGCGACAGTGGAATTTGAAATGTTAAATGATCTTGTGTGTGACTCACTTTACTATTCAAGTCAAATCCTGGAACTGATTAATCTTTTATAGTGTTTGATCAAAATGAATTTAGCTAATTTAATTTGAGGTTTAGTGAGCTGCGGCCAGTGTGAGCCTCCATCATGTCAAAAATGGATAATATGACTGACCAGTGTTTAATAATGCAGAGCACAGGCCGGTCAGTCTAACCAATGGATGTTTGAACACTGTAGTTAATTCTAAAAAAGGGGGGGGCGGGGTTCATTTGAACACTGAGGGGGACGGTTTTAGTCAGGCCTCTCTGGATCCTCCTGAAAATTTTGAGCACCGAACACTTTTTTTCTCTGTTCTCTATTTTCTGTATAACTTCATGGACAGAGCAAAATAATAAACAAAATGAACAGAGTGACAAAAACGCACAAAATAATGAGTACAATTAACAGTAATGAACACAATAATCAACAATGTGAAAAATAAATTAAAAATACACAAAATAATTAACATAATGAGCTAAAGTGAGCAAAATAAACAACATAGCAGAAGAAAATGAAAAAAGAACCAAAAAATCCAGAAAATGACAACAATACTGTTAGAACATGGACACAAATGTCAAAAATAATTAAGAAAATCAACAAAAAAATTAACCCCAAAATACATATTATCAAAATGTACAAACTACTGGTAATGAATGAATCAATGAATGACCAGTAACAATCAGCTGGTCCAAGTTTGCTTTCACAATACACTTTGTTTGAATAATGTATTCTCCTGCTCATCAGTCATATGCCAAGAATGACATCTAGTTCCTCATACCAAGGAAACGTGTCCTTTTCTTCTCCTGAACAGACACTTCTTCTAAGCATGTCACATATTTTCGTGTATTGTTGGTGGAGTTTTTTTCAGATTTGTGCAGCACTACTCTCCTGTACAGATGAATGCCAGAATCTCCATTGTCCTGTTAATTATTTTGAAAACTTCATTGCTTGATATATTTCTGTCTCTATACTTTTATCAAAGTTTTTGGTTCTTCCTCATTCACTGTCTGACTACGAGCCATTTCTCCTGGCTATCATGCTACACAGGCATTTGTTTTGGTTGTGTTTACTCAGAATGCCCTTCATTGTAGTCCACTTCCTGCATTTGGTTCACTTGAAGCAGACCAAGACCTATGTTTTTAGGTGGATCATAGTTTGCTTCTTTTATCTGCACCAGAGTTTTATTGTGCATTCACACCACCCAAAACAAACTGGACTTAATGAGAAAACAATCTAGAGTTCAGTCAAACAGAGCTGGTGTGAATGCATGCTGAAAGGCATCTCTTTTATCTTTGTGGTTTATGGGGAAAACGCTTTCAGAATGCAATACCGCTGAATGGCCACTGGACGAATCAGCTTCAAATCTGAATGCTAGTTTGGGTTCCTGTTTTTATGATACGTACAGTACTTCCATGACCATGCATAACAGCGGGGCCAACTCTGCCTCCTCACTGAGACAAAAGTATTGATTCACTCCTTACTGAGAGCTGCTCTTAAAATTGCTCTTAAACTAAAACACCTTGCTAGAATTTTTTTAGCCTAAGTTAAAAGCTCTTGGAGATTCTAAGAATGTTTAAAGATACAGGTTACTGTATGGATTTCAGTGCTTTACCAAACAGGTTGTTTCAGCGTGTGTTGCTTTAAATGCAAATGAGCTTCTGCTGTCCACACTCATTTTCCTGTCTGTGCCATGGATACCATCAGGTAGACTGCCTGGCACATTATTGCATTATGAGAGGTCAGTTTGGCGGTTCTGGTAAAGTGTTTGAGGACTGACCGAGGATGGTGATTGTACATCCCCAATTCCAGTGAAGTTGGGACATGTGTAAAATTTAAATGAAAACAGAGTGCAATGATTTACAAATCTCATAAACCCATATTTTATCCTGAACAGAACATAATACATCAGATGCTGAAAATGAGACATTTTACCATTTCATGGAAAACATTCACTCATTTTGAATTTGATAACAGCAACACATCTCAAAAGAGTTGGCACAAGGGCAGCTAAAGGCTGGAAAAATAACTGGCACAAATGAATAATAACTGGAGGAGCATTTGACAACTAAATAGGTTAAATGACAACAGGTCAGTAACATGAGCATTTTAGAGAGACAGAGCCTCTCAGATGTAAAGACAGACAGAGGTTCAGCAATCTGTGACAAACTATGTCTAGATATTGTGGAACAATTTCAGAAAAATGTTCCTTAGTGTAAAACTGCAAAGTCTTTGAAGAGCCATCATCTACACTGTAGATTCTACAGTGTATGATATCATTAAAATATTTAAAGAATCAGGAGGATTTACTTGCACTGGAATTGGGCTTGTAAATTTGTGCAGCAAAAAAACATTGTTTTTACAGTGTGTATCATTCAAGTGTTTGAACTTTCTGGTAGTGCATATGTTGAATGAATGCACAAAATAATTAACAAAATAAAGCAAACAGTGAAGAGAATGAGCAAAAATTTAAAAATAATAAACAAAATGAACAAAATAAGCAGTTGGTTGAACCAAAATTAATATAAAGAAACAAAATAACCCCCATAATGAGTAAAATAATGAAGAAAACAAACAAAATAAGTTACTAGTTGAACTAAATTGAATAAAAAGAAACAGAATAATGCTCAAAATGAAGACCTTGCATTCTATTACTTTATCACAGTGTTTAACTGTCTCACTGCTGATCTGTACAAAATACTCACACATTGGATGTAGTCTGTAATGAAACTCCTGATGCTCTGACGTTCACCTTCTGTCTAGTCTCTTTTTTACATTTTATCGATGCATTCTGAATTTTTGAAACCGAAACCACTTTGCACCCACTCATGACATTTGTTTGTCAGAATTTTAAACAGTTATTTAGTATAGCTGCAGGAAATGAGGGAAAGTTGTGCTTGGGGTGGATAGACATTAAGCTTCACAGCAGTATCTGGCCCCATTTCTGGATACACACCATTCAATAATAGACCTACACTGACTTTTTTCATTTACCTGATTGTTGTGATGATGTGTTTATGTGCACAGATATCCACTTTTATTGCACTTTTTAAGGTGGAACGCTACTTGTTTACGCAGAAAACCGTTTAGCATGTGGTGTAAATGATAAAATAATAATAGTCTCTTTGACTTTTAATCTTGTGATGTCACATGTGCTGACTATGTCCGGTTATTTGACACTTTGTTAATGTGATTAGTAACACCTGGGGCAGTTTCACTAAATGAGATATTGACTAAGGCTTAGATCTAATAGTCAGACTTCAGATAGATGTCGAAATGTATTTAGCTCTTGGCTCTCTTAGGAGGATTAATAGACTTTTTTCACTGCAGAGATTTTGACTTGTTATGACAGAAAATAAACATGTACATTTTAGTTCAGAATGGCTGCATTCCACTGGTGCAGTTCCAGGGTTTTGGTTTGTACTGGCTCACTAGCATGGTTTTCTAGGACACTTAAATGGAGCAGATCTGTCATTAATGTCAGTAGAGTCGCCTGCTTAAAACCTGCTTTGAGAAACAAACATGTGCTTTTAAGGCTGTGTAAATTGAGGATTTTTTAAAAACTGCAAACCATTGGTGATTACTTAAAAACACCCACCTCTGTTCATTCCAGTGGAAACCTTTTACTTTGAGACACATGGTTATTGTACTGGCTAAATTCAGGTGGTGTAAGAATAATCTGGAAAAAATAGTGCCACTTACTACTCTACATTCAGTTTCCAATTTGCTTTGTATGTTCTGTGGTTACAGTGCTTTATACAAATGGTTTCCCGTCGCATGTTAAATTCAAGAATATTCTGAAACTATCCAACTGAGCTGATTCTCTACTTTGAAAAAAACACTAGAGTTTATTTGGAAACTGAAGTCTTATAATCGTGTTTCCAACGAAGTTGAGTTCCTGTGAAAAATGTAAATAAAACAGAATGTTTCGATTCACACAACATATTTAATTGTAAGTAGAATGAAGACAATACAGCAGTTGATAAAACAATTGTTATTTTTAAAAAATATGTGCTCATTTTGAATTTGATGCCAGCAACATGTTCCCATAAATTTGAGTCAGCGTCATGTTTACCGCTCTGTTGCATCACCTCTTCTTTTAACAACATTCCATAAGCATCTTGGAGCCGATTGCTGTCATTTTGGAAGTGGAATGTTTTCCCATTCTTATTTTCTGTAGGTTTTCAGTTGCTCAACAGTTTAGAGTTCTCTTTTGTCATATTTTGCATTGCATCATGTACCAAACATTTTTAATAGGTGGCAAGACAGGTCTTTCAGGAGTGTCGCCTGAAGGGCCGAGGATCACGGTTGTCTGTTGCATATCAAGATTTTTGTTGTTTTTTTTTTTTTTTTTTTTTTAGTTTTGTTCATCCCTTGTGAGAAATTGACTTAGAGTTGCCATGGTAATAGCAGCCACTTTCACACAATCAGCCTGACATACATGTTTTTAATGGTGGGGGAAACTGGAGCGCCTGGACAAAACCTGCACAGACACTCCACACAGAAAGGCTCTGTGCTGGCCTAAGGATTCAGACTCAGAACCTTCTTGATGTGAGTCATACTGCATTTACATACCCCAAGTCCAATGAAGTTGGGACATTGTGTAAAACATAAATATGAACAGAATGCAATGATTTGCAAATCTTTTTCAACCCATATTCAATTGAATACACTACAAAGACAAGATATGTAATGTTCAAACTGATACATTTTATTGTTTTTTTGCAAATTTTAACTCATTTTGAATTTGATGCCTGTAACATGTTCCAGAAGAGGTGGAATAGGGTCATGTTTACCACTGTGTTACATTACCTTTCCTTTTAACAATACTCAGTAAGTGTTTAAGAACTGATGACAGTAATTGTTGAAGCTTTGTAGGTGGAATTCTATCCGATTCTTGCGTGGTTTATGACTTCAATTATTCAACTGCCCGGGATCTCCTTTGTCATATTTTGTGCTTCATAATGCGCCACACATTTTCAATGGGAGTACCCATGCTCTTTTACTGTCATCGTCTTATGAAATAAGGAGAGACGTCCCTGAAAAAGACGTTGCTTGGATGCAGCATATGTTGCTCCAAAACCTGTTTGTACATTTTTGCATTAATGGTACCTTCACAGATGTGCAAGTCACCCATGGGGGGCACTAATACACCCCCATACCATCACAGATGCTGCTTGGGATTTGTATTATCAGTTTAAGAAAATTAAGTCCTGAAATTCTTTGCAATTTGACACTACACATTCATTCATTCATTCATTCCCCCCTTAATCCTCTGGAGGATCAGGGTGGGGCTAGAGCTTATCCCAGTTGACACAGGGTGAAAGCGGGGGATACCCTGGAGGGAGGGGCTGACATGCAGTGCAGATAACATATACAGTACTCACGTTCATACATACTATGGGTAGTTTTGGTGTAACCAGTCAACTGTCTTCTTGCTGTGTGCCTGCCTTCCACAGTCTGCCACAGTCTTTCTCAGAGTGGTCGACTTCTTGCCACCTTTACTTCAGAACGACGCAGCCTCTCTGGGATGTTTGTTGTATATTCATCACATATGCTACCTAGTTAAGAGTTAGCCTAATTAATTCCATTAGTAGTGTTTTTAAGCATTTCACAACTTTTCCAGTCTTCTCCTGCCACTGACTCAACTTTTTTGAAATACATTGCTGTCATCAAATTCAAAATGTGAGAATAATTTTCAAAAAATACTTAGATTTGTTAGTTTTAACCTTCGATCTGATACTGTTCTTATTCTATTTCCAAATAAATATGGGTGTTCAGTCTTTGCGTTTTGCAAATCATCACACTCTCTTTCTATTTGCATGTTACACAGTGGCTCAACTTTTTTGGACAGGGCTGCAAACGGTTTATATGTTTGTTAAAATGTGATTCTATCTCTAAAATAGACTGAATAGACTGAACCTGCACCGATGGAACCATAATTAACACTAGGCATCCTGGTAACAGTTGGTCCTGGTTGGTTACCATGGCAACAGAGGTCTTAGTTATACGTTAGCCTGGAGGTAGAGTCAAAACACACTGACAAGAACTGAAAGCTAAGAAGAGGCAAAACTCTGCTGCTTTTTGACAACAGCTCTCAGTCAAATGTGACGAAGGTGGTACTCTGCTGCAGCTATACAATAATACTGCCATGGAAGAAAAATTAGGTTTCGCTTGTTATGAATAGCCTATAAATTGTTTTACAGTAGCAGAGAGTGTAAACACAGAGATTAGAAGGGAAAAAAACAAAACTGTTATGCTTTTTTGAAAACCACTTTCAGTCCATAGTGGCAGAAAAATAGCTCGGAGCAATTACACTGCAACGGAATGATTTATTGACTTTCAGTTCTTGGCAATGTAAGTTCTTTGCTGAAAGTTAATATATCATTCTACTGCAACAACACCACACAGCAGCAGAGCTACTACTCTGCCATTCTGGGTATAATCTCATTGTTTATACTGATCATGAAGGCAACCTATTTTTTCACTCATGGAAACGTCAGCGACTTACACCTACGCGATGTTGTTGTCAAAATGCATGAGCTAGCTGTCGTCAGAAACCTTCTTTGCTTCTGTACACTTTGGCTTAGCTGACTGTCATTGTGGTCTGACTGGTTTAAGCAGTAAACAGTCTGGTGTGGTAACAAAGGTCAGCTGTAATTGCCTCAAGGTACGGCTACCAAAGACCTGAAAGTCAATATATTGTCCAGTTGCTACAGAACTGCCTGTCAGCAGAGCTATTTTTCCACCATTATGGACTAAAAGTGGTTCTCAAAAAGAACCACACTTTTATCTTTTCCCTCTAATGTCTTTATCTGCGCTCTTTATTTCTGTCAAACAACTTACATTGATGAGACGTGAAACCTAATTTTTGTGCAGTATGTAGCAGCAGGTCCACATCTTCGCCATCTGGACTGAAAGCTGTTGTTAAAAAAGCATTTGGTGACAATCTTTTTAGATAAGCCTGAGTTTTGTTTCACAGAGGGATAAATGACTGAGAAAAATAATTCAAACTGCCATACCAGCATCAGATCTGCCCCCTTTTACACTTGGTATTATAATATAATGTGAGAAAAAGCACCACATTAAACATTAGATTAGATTGTGTATATCTTCCTGACTACATTTGAAGGTACTCTGGACCAGGTGTCTAGAGCTTATGTAGGAGGGAATGTATTCTGGATGAGATCACATCAGGATTACAAATTACTACAGTCTTTAAATGACTCACATGGGACCCTTTACATCAAATGAACCATGGTTGTTGAAATTTTTCCCGGAATCTTGGTTCAATCTAGTGAAGCTGCTTCTGTATGCACACATTTGACTTCAGCTATTCTAATCAGGGACATGTCATCCATGGTGGGTGGTGTTGATCCACAGAGCATTACCATCTGGAGCTTGGTCATGGTAAGGTCAACCTTGGCGGGCACATCTCTCTGGAACATTCCAGACCAATAGGAAGTCAGCAGTGTGTTGGTACACTGTTAAGATGGCCGGATGATCTATCCTGCAGAGGGCCATCAACCCACTCAGGAGAAACTCACCATTTTACAGCACCGATCATTAACAGGTAACAACAGACCATAATATCGCACCTTATGACCTCATCCAAAATCTGGCTGAAAAAGGCTGTATGGCAATATGGCAAACCCACAGTAGATGGCTAGACAACATTGAGAAGGAACTGCAACATCTGGGGATTAATTTGGGGGGAACAGACGACCAAACTGTGGTGAAGCTGATGGACTCTACTCACAGTGACAACACCTATGGAGCAAGAGTGGACCTTCACCACGCAAGAGCCATCACTAACTAGCTATCTCATGCAACCTGACTTTTTGACAACTTTTTGTCATACTATTCTTTAAGTTTATTTTCGTTTATTAATTCTCAGTCCATTTAAATGACAACCTCCATCAGTTTTGTCTCCACCCTCTACTTGTAACCTGTTGTCATGACATGTCCACTTTGGCTCAAGAATAGAGCCTTTTTGAAACGGTTTATTTTTGGTGTGATCACTGAAGAACTAGGTTGACAAACTGGAACTGTGCTGATTCCCTGTTAGTTTCATTTCATTGTAGTGTGCGAGCATCAGCTAGCGTGCAACCTGTTTCAGTTGCTCCTGCACTTTTGTTTTCAGAAATTTCAATCTTTACATTTCATTTTTTTTACTGATATATAAAACTAGAGCTATCTTTGTAAAACAATATCAAAGTATTTTTTCTTCCCTGTAACTTTTATTGTATTCTGGCATGGAGTAAGTGTGACCAAGCAATTTCCTGTGGTATTTTAGTTCTGATTCTGATAAAAGGGCTAATTGTGTCCAGATCTTATGCAGGTGTAAATGCAATCTGTGAGACCACACCTATGCCATGTTTTGCCAACAGTTTAAATGACTCGCATGTAAATTTACATCCAGTAATGACCAAACAATGAGGATACTTTTATAATAGCAGGTGTATACACATCTTCATTCATCATGTTAGTAATGTATCGAGATACTGATCGCATTTTTAATATCTGGTCTATTTTGGGGCGGCAGTAGCTCAGGAGATACGAGTTGTCCAATAACCAGAGGGTTGGTGGTTAGTCATTGTGCTGTTGTGTCCTTTGACATGGCACTTCACCCACCTTGCCTCTGTATGAATGTGATTGAGTGTTTGGTCATGGTCAGAGAGGCTGCTGGTGTGGCGTGGCAGCCATATTTCAGTCAGTCTGCCCCAGGGCAGCTGTGGCTACAGATGTAGCTTATCATCACCAGTGTGACTGTGAAGTGAATGAATAATGGATTCAGTGTAAAGCTCTCTGGGTGTCTTGAAAAGCGCTTTATGTATCAAATCCATTATTATTAAAGAAAAATTGTTAGCCAACCAAAAATTCACCATATGCATATCATGCTGGTATGTAGTCAGGTATCACATGCAAATTTGATTGGATTCTGTGTAGATGCCACATATCATGATAAATTTCAGTTCAGTTATGCTTTGTGATCTGTGTTACAGTAGTGTGCAAAATTGTTAGGCCACTTTTGATTTATTGCTTTATCACAAACACACATGCGCTTCTCAATCACAGTGGAACCAGAATGCACAGGAAATGTATAAGCAAGCAGTGTCCAGTATTTAATTATTTATTTCAATTTATTTTTTATTTATTTCAGATTTTTGTGAGTAAATACTGTGCACATAGTTCCTGACCTTTCATTTTCAGTTTATTCGTTTTTGTGCACGTGCATTACAATCTTGATAACTGGATAACACAGCAATCCTAAAGTGTCCTAGGGCTTTTGCACAGTACTGTACTGTATATATGAGGTTACCTGCTGGAACATGTGGTAATCTTCAAAAAAAGCTGCCATTTTAAATCCTGCATGGTTAACATTATTTATTAAGGCACCCACAACCCATCTTTGGTGTCTGCATTACAATAAACAATTCTGTTATGTGAAATGATTTGGCCTTGTATAGCTAGCTTAAATTAATTTGAGAGAATGGCTAAAATCAGAGACCAGTTTAAAACCTTGTAATTAAACTGTCCACTCTGTTTCTCGTGTATATGTGAACTTGAAATGTGCAGAGTGACTATAAAAGCCTGCTGCTGCTGAGCCTGATTTGAACCTGAGCAGATGTTTAATCGTGCAGACTGAATGAAAACACCTGCAGCGTACATGCTTAAGAAATCCCATAATCTTTCAATTTATTTTTCCATTTTTCCATAAATGGTCCTATTTGGGCACTGACCAAAATGTCTCCCTCCTGCACCACAGCAACAAAGATCTTTAACTACAGCCTGTTTATAGCTTCATTTATCCAATAAATCAAGGGTGGAGGATTTGTTTGAATAGTCTCATAATTTTTGTTTCTGGTGAAGTGTTAATGCAATAGTGTGTGCCTTTCTGCTTAAGTTTATGAATTGTACAAAAATAATTAATGAAGAGAATGAAATAAGTGAAAAAATGAGAAAGAATCAACAAAACAATCAATAAAATTAACAGATATGATCAAAATATGAAAATAAAACAGGAAAGAAAGTAGACAAAGTTAAATGAAAAGACAAAATAATCCCCCCAAAAATGAAAAAGACAAATCAATAGAAATGAACAAGAATTTCACAACTTAAAAATAATAATAATAATAATAATACAGAAAATTAAAAAATGAACAAAAAATGATCAAAAATAATAAAAAAGAAACAAAAAATGAACACAATGAGGGAAAAATATAAAAAATTCAAGAACTGAAAAGATAAAATAAGAAAGTAACAAAAATAACCAAAGAAGTGAATATAAATTAACATAACTTTCCAGAAAATGAGCAAAATAAGTAATTCAATGGACAAATGGAGAAAAAGCAAAACAAAATCATAAATAAAAAAGATCAACAAAAAATAACAGAACAGTAATTTCAATAAAATGAATTACATTCAAAAGATTAACCAAAAAACAACTAAAATAATCCCCAAAATGAAAAAAATGAGCAAAAACATAAACATAATGTCATTAATTATGTAAAGAAAACTTGTGATGAGACTCAAATCATGAATTGCCATCAAATATGAAAAGTAAAATTACCATAATTTAAAATCATAAATGTGAACTTCAGGTAAGAAATACATGTTAGTGATAATGAGATCTGAAATTTACATGTAAACTACCAGTCAAAAGTTACACCTTCTGCTTCAGTGTTTTTTCTTTAGTTGTACTATTTTTAACATTGTATGGTGGTACTGAAGACATCCTAGCTGTAAAAGAACACATATGGAATTTATGCAGTAAACAAAAAAGTGTCAAACAACCCAGAACATGATTTATATTTTAGATTGTCCAAAGTAGACACATTTATTGTAGCTTTGATGGCAACTTTGCACACTCATGACACTCATTTAATTCACCATGTAGACACCTCCTAGTTTGAGGCTGTTAATTAGCTTGAGGCTAATAAACGTGTCTTCTGCAGCAGAGGCAGCTCCTGGCCTTTGTTTCCTGGAACAGTCCTCATGAGAGCTATTTTCACTCTAGGTTTGATGGTTTTGGCAAGTTGCTCTTGGGGACACAATCAAAGTCCTTTAGATTTTTTTCATTGACTGACTTCATTTGTTAAAGTAATGAACTGTTTTTTCTCATGTTTTTTGGGATAATATGGATTTGTACGGTAGTTGCTGTAGCACTAATTGGGTGATTAGCTCTGTACCCACCCATCCTCTGCACAAAGCAAGAAATGACTTAAAGGAAATTAAGAAGAACTCGACAAGGCACATGTACAGCCGGCCGCACAGAGAAACGCAGCTGACACAGCTGTAGATTGACACCATGATTCACGCCTGAGAACTGGCGCCATCTACTGACGGTAAACATTGATTGTGTTGTGACCGGTTGTCACGAACATAAATCCACCAATGATAAAAGTCGCAAAGTCGGAGTCGTGACCGCCGCACATTGCCAAGACTGAGTCCTGGCGATTCCACATGTTGAATCGGCACGGCTTCTGTCGGGACATCGTCAAGCCTGAAAAATCTGGGTCGGGAACCGCCACACATTAAGCTGATTTCCAGTCACGTTGAGTTGAGTCGTGTTTCTCTGTGTGCGGCCGGCTTAAAGCATTGAAAATCATTCCAGTTGTGAATCTGACGACGGAATGCCATGAGTGAACAAAGTTGTCATCAAAGCTAGATGTGCCTACTTTGGACAATCTAAAATTTACCTCATAATTCCATGTGTGTTCTCTCACACTTTGTTTGTCTTCAATATTAATGTATAATGGGGAAAATAATTAAAAAGAAATGAAAACTACTGAAGGAGAAGACAAACTTTTGATTGATGGAGCCTGTCATGTACTAAAGTGGCACATGGATGGTCAGGGTAAGGAGACGGGTTACTATGGCAACCACCACCGAATTTGCATATTAATCAGCTCACAGCATTAATGTATAATAAAACCCTATTTTGACCTATAGTACCAAAATACTACAGCTAGAGGCACTGAATTTTAATATGTGATAGACTCCAGGACACCTTTCACTCAAATGACCTTGACTTTGACCTTGAATATTGGTAGGATCTGAAGTAACTGCACTTTGACCTACATGCGTTTCTAGCTACATATTGAGGTTGAAAATGTCATAGACCCCTGGGTTATTGGTGATGCTGAGTCCAAATAGGCTGTGAACTTCAAGGAAAAAGCATCAAGGTCACGTCAATTTCAAAACAGGTGTGGGGGATTTGCTGCTTCACAGCTTCATGTTATACTTTACTTATATGTTAGTTCCAGCAGCTAGACTCGTGTATTTTCTTGTGAACTAATGAAGCCACTTGGATGAGTGGTGAAAGGAAAACACACCAGTGCAGCTCTTGTTACTAACATCCAAGAAAACGATGACCCAGTGGCTGAGAAGGGGTTGGCCCTATGTTCCCACATTTCTAAATGTTTTTTTTTTCTGTGTGCAAATCTGGAAGCAGGATTACACAAAAATTACTGGGGATTAGGAGCTAAGATTAGGGTAAAGAAAAACAAACAAGAAAATTAATAACATTAAACAATATAATACATGATTCAAAGATATTAAAAAAAGAAAATCAACAAAAATAAGCAAAATTATGAACAAAATTATGAAAAGATAAACAAATCTTAAAAGATTAAGACAAACCTGAACAAAATAATCAGGAAAATTAACAAAAAAATCCACAAATATGACTCGAATAATAAATCAGCTTAATGAAAATGATTTTAAAAAATGACAAAATCAACCATAAAAATAAAATGAACAAATTAGTTAAGTAAATGAATAAAAAGAACAGAAACCACAAAAATAATGAGTGAAAGTGACTAAAATAATGAACAGAAAATTAGATAAATATTGTGCAAAATGAACAAACAAAGCAAAAATGAACAAATGTATAAACAAAATGGATGAAAATAAAATATGTCATCTGTCATATAAAAGGTTAGAATATTTTCCGCAGCTCTATACACTTTTGCTTCTTTCCGTCAAAAAATGGCTGCTTAGATTGTAAAGGTTGCTGACCCCTGGGTTAGGGGAATGGTCAACCCAATGATGAGAAAAGAGGCTTCACACAAACAGACACACACACACACACGGACAGATACTTTTCTCTATTATACAGTTACATTACTTAGAAATGTGGGAACACAGACACAGCACTGAGAAGCTGCACAGACGTGTTATTATACTAAGCACTTGACCTTTGACTCAGACAGAATCAAGGAGCAGGCAGAGAACAAAAGGAACCGAACACAAGTGATGTTAAAATGAACATTTATAATGACTCTTTGTTGCCGTCGCAAAAATAATCTTTAAAAAACAATTCAATTATTAACACTGAAATGCTGACTTCACTGGTAGTCCACGAGTCATAAAACACAACTCACTGAATTTCTTTTACAAACACAGTACTACAGTTACATTAAATAGTCATTACCCTTAAATCTATTAATGAATAATGGTCAAAGAAACTCAGAAGAAAAAACACAAATGACACTTGTAAAATTCTCTCATTCCCTCACCGTAGTAGCTGTTGTTTTTTTTTTTTAATCAACAGTGTATCATTTAGAAAATATACTGCTTCTGAGATGTTTTTTCTGACAAAAGCAGAAAGCAGACTGGCAGCATAACAATAATGGTACATGAGCTCAAACGTCGTAACAATTAGGGTGATGTTTTTCAGGGGGAGTGGAAATGGGACGTAACCATTCCAGTGATCTAACATTTAGTTATGTAGGCTGGCTGCCTTTTGGCTCAGTATGGAATTATTTGGCACTCTTGCTGACAAATATTTGCCATAAAAAGCTTTCACACTTCTCTTAAAATGGCACAAGAAGGCATTTTCCTCAGATTTTTCAATATATTCAGAGGACTTTTCACTTTAAAAGACATATAAATGCTGTCCTAGAAAGCCCTTTAGGTAGTTAACGCTGTGGACTTTCACATATTCTCAAACTAAACACAGAACCATTGGCGGTAATATCAAGTAGAAATGTACCCAATCAACAAAAACATCACTTTTGGAATATTTGATCTTATGCTGTCAGTCCATTTTGTTCTGAGATGGAAAGAAAAGAGGAAGGAAAACCCCGAAAACGAAACATTTACATGAAAATGTCGCAAGGTACTAGCATGCTTTCCTCAGTTTACACCTATAAGCAAGCGTTCAACCCTGCAGAATAGTCCCGATAAACCAGAAAAAAAAAAAACAGTCTTGCAGAGTTTGGCGTTAAAATATCCAACACGTAATGAGTTCCTGGGGATGAAGAAGGACAACTAAGTTCATGGGAGGTTCAGAGGGTCAAAAAGACAAAAATGGCCTCATGTCTGGTTGGCAAAGAATCCCGATGAAAGGGCTCAGAAATACCTTAAAGGGTGGACACAGTAGCAGGCGCTGGGTGTAATGAAACACAAACATCATGTAGGCTGAAAGAGTGAGTAGAAGGGGTTTTAAAGAGAGGAGCAAACAGCCTTTGCCAGTTTGTAGATTAAAAACCAGTCCTAGCCTTCTTGTGAAAGGGCTCTGCGGGGGCAGATTAGTGTCCGGAAACCATTTGGAGTGAAAGTAAAACGAAACAAATCGACTTGGAATGATAGTATAATTTGCAACAGGGTTTTAAAACACAAAATTATGAGTATCAGAACTAGGCCTTTCAAAGTCTAATATGTTGTCTCATCAGATGGCAGAATCTTCATTTTGCTGGTGCCGATTATGTCTCAGATCTGGCTGTTTTTACACCAGCAAGACCTCGAAAGTATGCATTGTTTAATATCTTCTTCAGCCCAGTTTCAGTTCCAATTTGTTGCAGAGAATACACAACACAACAGCAGAAAGCGGCAATTTCCCAACGTGTTATTGAAATCATAACAACAGGATGCAAAAGGACAAAAGGATCCCTCCCGGTTTCAGGTGTTAAATAAAAACAAAGTGGTCGGTGATTGACACAAACCTCTGCTGAAGGGAATGTGAAGGAGAAGCCTTCGAGTGAGGAAACAGGTGCTACTCTTCTATTACGTCTGAGACTCCAGCCCTTTCCATCATTCATGAGACCCAACAGGATCAGGGAATAAATCAATAAAGCAAAAACAGAAAAAAAGAAGTAACATCAGAGCAAATCATTAGAGTATGACAAAAAGAAAATTAGACAACTGTTGAAAGCCAACATGGTTCACTTCATTTCATACCCAATATGACCCACTGATCAGTAAAGTGCATTTATGCAACACCAAACAAACACGATAATGTTGACAGCGAATCGGAAGTTGTGTTAAAACATATCTGTTTCATGACTATGGCCGTGTGAGGCCTACCTGACTATAGCTGAAATCTGTTATTGACATAGATATTAACTCTACATGTAGTTGACATTCCTGCCCTGAATTTACATTAAATACCAATAACATTCGACAGAAATCATAAGGATAATAAAAGAGTAGATGGGTACATTCATAGATTAGATCTGGGCTTTTAAGCTGTGATATAAAAAATTAGAAAAGACATTATGGGACAGGTTGTATGAGGTTCAATCTGTGTCTAAAAGAAATGCATGTCTGATATCCTAAAAGAGCAAAACACAAGGAGCCAATGCACTGAGTAACATTTTCACGTTTGCTTGTTTCACATTTGTAATACTCCTCACTGTACCTAAAAAATCTATATATCTTCTCTGATGACATGTAGAGAAATGACTGATGAGAAATTGATCTGATATACATGTCTTTTTTTTCGGGCCAACATGACAATAATGAGCTCCCTCCCAACTCACAACATAAAAAACAACTTTTAAACATGAGGCGAGTAAACTTAAGTGCTTTACATTTGACTGCATGCAGCGTTATGTCTTTGAATGTCTGCGAGACACCTCGCAAGTTTTTGTTAATTTTTTTCCTCCATAATTCACTTTGATTCCATGCAATAGAAGACGTGCAAAAAGATAACACCTAACTCCACAAACACATTTTTGATCGTTAATGGCTATGTTATGAATGCTTATAACATGTTATGCTTAGTCCATGCTGGCCTATAGAGACATTTGTGAGAAAACAGCAGTACTTAAGCCACAGGTCAAACAAACACACAAGGGATGCATGGAGTGTAAAACAACATGGATCCATAAAAATCACAATCTTTAACTCTTACTCTATGTACCTATGGGATAAAACAATGCACAAAAAGTTCTTTGTCCTTTGTTTTCTTAAGTAATGTATTTGATTATCTTTTCTTAACTTAAAAGACAATGTTTGATTGGCACTTGATCAGCACTTCTAAACAAGTTATTGATATCTAACATTTGATCGCACATCTACAATTTCAGAAGCTGCGGAGGTCTAGTTTGGCACAGGTTGTACTATGGAGTCTATTATTACTTTTACTATCTTACCAATACTGTATAGCATTCTATACACCTCGTTTTATGCTCCAGCCTTTGAGAGCATGTTTCTAATCAACAGACCAGACATCTTTTCAACTAAAATATTTTGTATAGTTTACTTATCAAATAGCAGCATTTTCATAACTTACAAAAAGTACATGTAAACCTATTCATTCAAAATCTTAGTAATTTCAAAGGTTCATACAACAGACATAAAACACAAAACAGGACAACATGCTACTATATTGCTTCCAATATTCTTTACATTTTCTTACTGTCAAACTAAATCATCAATGACAGAAATATGGACACCACCGGCTTGATGATGAGTCATCATAATGCACAAACAAATCGCGAAGCTAATCTTAATCAGGCTTAGTTGGCACTCTCATCATCCACACAAATATAACATAGTTCACATTGTATCGACAACGCTGGACTGCATTTGGACTACAAACTAGAATAGCTACAATAAAGTACATATAGATCATATGACATGACATATTGTATTCCACAGAAATGAATTCTAGTCATTTTCAGATAAGAGGATATGCATAAAGGATGTCATTGTTTCGGCTTGAGGTCACAAACAAGTTCCCACCTTACTCTGTCTCTATGAATGCATCCTGTCCTTACTCTGCTTTGTTTAGCGGCTGAAGCTTGAGTTCAGTTTGTTCAGCTGACGTTTAAATATATATATTCAACCAAGATTTGCCTTCTTTTGGAAAAAAAACAATGCTTTCTCTCCCCTAAAAAGGCCATAGATCATGGTCTTTCTAAATCCTACTTGCTCTTCTTATAGAGGGAATCTGATACTTTGAGCTAATGTTTGTTGCTGGTTGGTCTTGTGAGCGTCACAGTTTTGGAGGCAGGTGTTTTCTGTGCATTTTAGCCTTGTGAACTCTGCGGCCTGGGAAAACATTTTCATACCCTTATGACCTATAGTGCATAACTCCCACCAGCAGCACGCCAAACACACTGCCCATGAGAAGACAAGACAGGAGGAAGGAGAAAGAGGGGGAGAGCACAGTGTAGGAGGAAGCACAGACGGATATGGACACAGGAGGAATCCAAGAGTGGCGAGAAACACAACATGCAGGGGAATAAAATGTTGAGAGAAAGAGGAAAGTTAATGAGGGGCAAAGAGAAATAGTATTTGGCACAATGTATTGATCAGAGAGCGTTGAGAAGGAGAGCTCCCTGCAGTCAAGCAGTCCAGTTGCATTGATAAACATCCCCTTGTTTTGTGCTTGTATCTTATTATATATTACGCTAAAATCTTGGGCAGTAAAAGGTCATCTTATGCTATGATTTCACGAGTGGCCAGATTGGATTTATGGATGACTGTGAAGCCTTCCACACACGTAGTGAAAGGAAAGATTTCAGTTTGGAAAAAAAGGCTCACTGTTGCAATTGCCGTGCATAATGTTCAGACACAAAGAGTTACTTCAAACACTTTCAAATCCATTTACTTTCAAACATGAATTATGAAAATGAAAAAAAAAAGACTATTCATTAAATTTTCCAAAAAGACGGGAGTGGCTCGGATTTTCTTGGACACTACTCAGCACCAACCCTCACAGCTGCGTATTCAGGAAGCTGATCATAGAGCTTGGGTTGATGGTGGACAATTGAACGATGTCTTTTGGAGCCTGGAAGTGGACGAAATAGGACTGGAGAATACAGTGCAGGAAAAATGTGGTGGGAGAAATTTGAGAACAACCGCTAATTCAAGTGCAGTGCATTGGTGCTAGTAAACAGAAACATCACAAGACGCTGGAGGATAAATGCTCCTGTGGAGATATTCCTTTTGTATTGGTAGGTCTTGTGTATGTGACATAGATGTGCACATTAAAATATAAACTCACATCCCAGCAGGGACAGACACACTTTACATTTTGTGTTCTTAATGTCTCACAGTGCAGTCTTCAGAGACCCAGTGTACTCAGGATGAATACCGTGGATAGCAGCACAGAAGGAAGCCAAGGTAATCTTCCAGTGCTTGGAAATGCTCTAGACAATTAGCCTCCCTGCATTTAACAAACAATTGCCCATAAATGACAACAATGCCAAAACATTTCAGTGGTGTTTTATTACTTGCTCCATCTGATGTTAGTGAGCGTTTACATGGTTTGGGAGCAATAACAGACTGCCTGGATGAACTGCAGAATTTTATTTGTCTTGATGCAAATTGGGAAGGATGGCTCACAAAAAAGGAGTCCAAACCTTCTTTTCAAGTGTCATTCTACTTCCCTCTCCTGACTCCTGTCTCCTGACTATTTGGTACCCTTAATGTAAAGGCAATAGATTCTTTGTTCACAGATATTGGTTCATACAGCTCTTCTTATCAAAATGCGTTTGTAGTGCTTTGTTCCCTTTGCAATCTGAACCGGTTAGACACTGCTTCAGGAGGAAGGTAGTCTGACCTTCAGGTGAATTCTTGGGTTGGTGACTAAGGCAAAACTGTTGTCAGATAAAATCTAGATAAAAGGCCAATTTCTAGAAGAAGAAAAAAACACCTATACTTGTAGTGATTATTAAAAATTCAGTTAAAACCGGATTGTGTTTCATCATAAAATGCTGAAATCAATCCTTGATCATTAAGTGAGAGGCTGGGTCAGATCCAATGGGCTACTAATGGCTGGACGACACGTCACCGTTTTTTCATATCAAGTAAGGAGAGTAGTCGCCAGAAATATTTTGATTTCATGGTAAAGGAGATAGAAACCTAATCCTATAGCACCAAGAAAGGGTTCAACAACAACATATTTCTCTGTGTTTGTAGATGTGATTGAATATGCGATTATGTTTCAGTGTTTGTGCGTTTGTGGGAGCGTTACCTATGTGTGTTCATGTAAAATATATTTATACATTCCTGTGTGTCTCCTCTATCCTCTCACATTGATTATTTAACCCCTGAACTATACTTGCATACAGCAACTGTGAAGTTCAGACTGGGTTTGAATTATACATTTCTTTCACTGCAACACAATATTTGATCCCTGTAAATAAAAAATAGCAATAGGCTAATATTGTTTTACATTCAGATCAACCTGCATTCACAGGTTTAAATAATCTATTTGTGTTTGAATGAGACCATGTCAATAAATAATGGATGAAAATATAAAATACCCAAATTTAGGAACTTCAATTATGATATGAGCCAGAATTCAACATATGGCAAAATAGATATGATTTCTTCAAAGAAATTATACTCAGATTGCTCCTCCATAGACTGAGATGACCTCAGGTGCTTGTTGTAAAACCTCTCCCCTGTAAACAATGCTATGCACTGCACACAAAGAGCAAGGTTTGTGAAACAGCTCTACAGCTGGCTGGAACTTCAACTGACACTCTCAACTCACCGGGAGCTGAGGTTTGCAACTGAAATTAAAACCCAAGTCAACAAAACCAAACAAAAAGGAAAATAAAACTGCTATGAGGTTTTGGAGTGGGTGAAACTCTGAGGCCTCACCCTTAAATCTGCAGCTTGGCAGTGGACCAGTTCAGCTTACTCTGATCACCATCATCAAAAGGACTCGACACAAACTTTTAAAAAACATCAGGACATCAGTCCTAAAAACACATTCACATATCACGCACACTTATCTTGGTTGTCTCCCCCACCTCCTCCTTTGTGATTCTCTCATTTGATACTGAAATATTGAACAGATATTTGGACGATTCTTTTTTTTCTATTCAATGTGAACCTCTCAATTCCCCTCTATCTCTGTCTTCATCCTTTCCTTCATTCCTCTTCTTTTTCCTTTTAGCCCACTTTTTGTGGGTTGGTAGCGCGCACGCCCTGCTCGTACGTGATCCGCTGGCTGATCAGATACTGCGCTGCTTGTGTAGCGGCTGGCGACCCTGTTATGGTAACTTTACGGTTCCGAGTACCAGGGATGAACTCCCCCTTTTTGGAGATCTGGATGCGAGCCCCCGTTAGCTCCTGATACTCGACCAGCGTTTTCCCGCCTTTCCCCAAAATGGCACCAACCAGATTCTCGGGCACAGCAATCTCAACCACGTCCTTGGCCCCATCTGCCAGCTTCTCTGTTGCCAACAGGGAGGAGGCCATCAGTGGGGATGAAGCATTTAGATAACCATTGGAAGCCCCTGTAGCAGCAGCTAGAGAACCCAGGGAGAACCCGCCGAGGCCCGTAGCAGGGTGGCCAGCGCTGCTGGTGGCATCGCTAGCGTAGGAGGCCAGTAGGTTAGCCGCAGCAGCAGCAGCTGGGTTAGCACTAGCTGCTACTGCAGCAAGGACCCCAGAGGCAGCAGCAGGGTTGAGGCCCAGGCCAAGGGTGTTAGTGTTGTAGCCGTAGCTGGCCAACGTGTTGAGGGCTGAGGTGATGGCCAGCAGATCGTTGCCAGAAAAGCTGGACATGGCGGCAGGGAAGGCGCCCATTCCTGTCAAACCGGCCTGCCCCAGAAGACTGGAGGCAGTGGCGGCAGCTGCGGCGGCGTTGGGCAGCACCTCGGCCGTGTTGGCGTAGGGAGAGCCTGTGGGGTTGGAGTTGGCCACGGGGCCTGAGACGTTGGAGTAGCTGATGTTGAGGCAGCTGCTGCTCTGCGGGTCCTCCTGGATCTTCTGGACTATGATTTCCACAGCTTTGCGGTTCTGCTCAGGTTCCCCACTGATGGTCACCACCCGCTCCTGGAGGTTGATGCCCTCTGGCTTCTGGGAGAGCTGCACCCAGGCCCCGGACTGCTCCATCACCGCTTTCACCGTGGCTCCACCCTTTCCAATGATCAGCCCAGCTGTGCTATTGGGCACTATCAATTTAGCCTGTGAAAAAAGAAGATTAGCATGTCAATAAACAGTAACAAAAGATTTTTTAAAGCGTTTTAACAGTATAAATGGCTGACAGACAGAGGGCTATGTCTCTGACTGAGTCAGAGTACTATACCAGCCCCCGCTTTACTCAGCGATTTGTTAATCCCAGGGGTTTAGGCTGCAGCTGCCACACCACTCTGTGTAGCTATGAAAGACAGTATGTAAAAATAACCACATACCCTCACATTTTCCTGACCCAACCAGGCAGTGGGTCATGGCCCACTCAACAAGTAAGACTGGCAACTAACAAACAAGATGTCCTGGAAGTGGATGCAATAACCACACACATTCAGGATCCGTGCAGTCAACAAGCTTTTAGTAGCTGTTAGCACAGTATTACATTAACTTAAGAGATTCACAGTTAATAAGTTTCATTTGTCTTTATTTTCATTTAGTCTTTCAGTGTGCTTAATAATTTCAGTTTAGTTTTAGCTCTAGAAGTACACAAGTGTCTTGAATTTTATTTTTAGTTTGAAGAATTCACTGCTTTTAGTTACATCATATTTAGTTCATTTTTATTTTTTCACGTATTGTGATAAAAATGTTGATTTATAGAACCTGAAAAACACACGGGGCATAGTGTATTATCTATTCTGCTTAATGTAGGAAAAGCAGAAGGAAAAAGTCTGCATGTACTGTTTACTGTTGACCATCTCGTTTTATTTCATGTCACAGAAATGTTCCACCTTTTGGCAAAGTGTGAAGAATAGTTCAAAACCCCAATTACCATCTGGTTTCAATTTTCACTCAGGAACAAATCAGCCTTTAAATAGAAAAGAAATAACCACTTGGCACTTTAATTTATTCTTCAGCACCATAAAACATTAAAACTAACAAAATGAAATGATGTTTTGATTTTTTGATTGACTGATACTTTCTTGATCCCATAAAATGGGGAAATATACAAAAGAGGAAATTTGTTGACTTTACTGACAGAATTATTTTGTTTAAGTTGTTTCACATTGTCCTTTGTAGTTTGTATTTACTTTTCAAGCTTATTTAATATAATTTTATCTCGCAAAACAAATTAAAAAATATTTTCTGGTTTATTTCCTCCTTCTCAATTCAGTGTCAGACCCAGAAGCAGATATTTTGTTGCTTAGTTTGTTCATTTGTCATTATTCAGTTCATTTTTGTTAAGACATTTAATTATTTTTGTTAATTTTTGCTCTTTATGTTGCTTATTTTGTTCATTTTTGTATACTTATGTTTTTTAATTTTAATGTTTGCACATTATGTTGCTTAATTTGGTAATTTTTAAAACTTAATTAATTTGGTGCTGACAATGATCATTTTTTAAAATTATTTGTTTTTTTTCTGAGTTTTGCAAAATTTGTTCCTTAATTTCTACCGTTTTGGTCATTTATTTGATCAATTTATTGATTTTTGCTCATGTTGCTCAGCTTTTTCATTCGTGCTTATTCTGTTCATTTATGGAGAATCACTTGATTATTCTAGTTAATTTTCACTCATTTTTGCATCATTTCTTCATTTGTGTGAAAATATTTATTATTATTATTATTATTATTATTATTATTATATTATCTTATTTTTTCCTCCTTTTGTTGCTTATTTTGTTCACTTTTGTATACAGTGAACCCTCGCTATAACGTGGTTCACCTTTCGCGGCTTCGCAGATTTTTTTTTGTGCAATTTTCATGTATTTTTTTATACAGCTTATGAATGCGCATTGTGTTCTGTGTCCTGATTGGC
>JAQQAE010001835.1:0-16598 GCA_029823295.1 Pseudamia nigra
AAAATATTAAATTAATGGTACCATCATTTTTGTCCAGGCCTGTTTTGTGAGTTTGTTTTTTAAAATAATTCTGTTGAGCTACAATTCAAAAGCAATGCCTAATTTTCATTGGTTAATTTTCATAAAATTTTTAATTACTACTTGTCAGATTCAAGTTATTTCTGTGACCATTTTGAGTTTTTCTGTCATTTACAGAGGGGTACCAACAATTTTATCCACATCTGTATCTTGTTAGAGGTGCACAGCCATTACAGAAACAGTGTACAAAATTAAGTTAGTCATAAACCAAATTAATGCATTTGCCTGAAGTAAGAGATCAAACAGTGTTTTGAGCATGTATTCAGTTTAAAAAATTGTTTTAAGTGTCCAAAATATATGATTTAGCATTAAAAAATACAGTACTAAGAGCTAGAAGTTTTTTACCTAAAAAAAGACAGCCAAACCAGTAAAGCCATAACAGTTCAATGGCTTTTGCCTTTTTCCACCTCTACAATTATTAGGAGTCATGTTTCCAAATCCAATTCAAAAGTAATAAAAAACTATTGAAGCAATACAGGTTTTCGGTCTGTACTGGGCTGGTACACCTCCAAATTCAGTCCTGCTCGATGTTTTACCATCCCAACTTTTCCTTTTGAATAAACAGAGCCGCCTAATGACAGCTGGTCACTTGCCAAAGTGGCTGGAAAAACAGACAAAGTTACCAACCAGAGCTGGGGTACCTGCAGCTGTTTAACTCCCACTGTGGTCATGTCCTCCAACAAAACACACCCAAATTAGATACACAATCTAGAATTAGAGGACTGATATATGTTGCAGATGATATGTCTGCACATGTGATTAGTGACAATTTCCTGATGGTATTGTTCAGCTTAAAACCAAATGGGAGTCTGTTGTAGCTATGAATTCATTTGTAAATTTCATTACAGTATTTGTTTTGTGACTGAAGAGACACCACACCTCACAATTAAATAACTTCTGTCTCGAAGATTTAACATTTATTGCTATTGAACTCTTGATGGATCAACTAAACACTGCAGTTATTATGGATAGACTGTATAATAAGCTGAACAACCATTGAAGTGAAATAAACATATACAGTACTATATTTGTACTCTCTCAAGGAGAGAGCAAAAGTGAACAGGTTATTAGGACCAGATGTCTAACACTGCTGCTTCTACTCAGTGGAAACTTGAAATTGTTAAGCACTGATTAACTTGTCTGCTGACCTAACCTTGTCTGATACAAGTACTAAAAAAACAACAACAGCATCTGGTCAAGAGGCTACCTGTGCTGTTTGGCTCCAACTGGGCCTCAGCAGGCCGCCTACACTTCCAAGTTGTCGTTCATCAGCTCTCTGACTGAGTCTCAGCTTCTTTAACCTCTTTTACCACATTGATTTCTCACATTTTATGCATCCGTCTGAAAGTACTCCATGCCAATGTATACAATTAAATTGTATTTGGTGATTGTTAATGCACATGCTATGCATGCACATCAAAACACACTCCTTGCTGAGTGTATTGAGTACGTTTTCTGGCCACATCTTTACCACGCTCCAATGAAAAGATTTTGAACCACCATGTAAAACATAAGAAGACATACATGTATTTATTAATGTACACATTTAAAGATACTAACATCTGAAGAGCATGTGGCTTTTAAAAAGCGTTGCAAGAGAGCCCGTTTATCCATTTGTCAGAGAACTTTAATGTCCTTGTTAAACATTTGTTGTTTCCAGATTTCAAGATGTGATGATCATTGCTTTTCTCTGGCATTTTGATTATGGATCAGACAAAACAGGACATTTGAAATGATCTGGTAGACAGTAACAGACTTTTCTCTATTCTGATGGTTTAATACCAAAATTTTAATTGAAGGTTATTGCAATGGAAAATCACTTAGATATAGCGCTACAAATGAAATAGACACATGTCACTAGGGACAATTTATAGATGATAAAACTGTTAATGTCAAAAAAGAGAAAGGGGTTTGGGGTGTGTGTCTGTGTATTGCTCACAGCAGGGGCTAAACCTGCCAGGCTGTATTACGCAACCCTGCAGGCATAACCCTGCACCCCCTCCCTCTTTTTCCTCTCTTTCTTCCCCTTTCTCTGCATCTCTCACCCAGACCTACGTGACCAGACTTTCCCCTACAAACACAAGCTCCCTCCAGACTCCTGCGGTTCCATTTCCCCTGAAGCGAGAGGAGATGGAATGAGAGGCAACAAGCAGAGAAGGAAGGAGCTGCAGTTGAGAGGAAGCACTGCGACACCTCTGAACCCTGGAGGGGAAATGCTTTGCATGTTCACACCAGATAACGAGTGTGTGGGGAAACAGTGGGGAAGACTGAAGAGAGGTGGGTGTGAGAGACAGGCATTAAGTTGTCAGAACGCAGGTACGAGTGTGCGGTGAAAGAAGAAGGAGGGCGGGGAGAGACAGAGGTGAATGGCATGTTCAAAGGCTCTATGAGCTCCTGTCATGTACAGATGGATCTTCCTATAGCCGAGACTGCTGCTCTGTCACATTCACCACAGTGCACACTTTATTATGCAATGGTGAGCCTACAAATAAAGCCTCCCAATGGCCTTAAGAGACACATATGAAGAACTACAGGTTAGAGATTGCTTCATTAGTTCCATGTAAAAATACTGCATGTCAAACATGAAATAACTGGTACAACTATCACATACACACCATCCCCTTGTTTTCCACCCTCATGTATAGAGTGGGTGACACTTGCTCTACTACATGGTGCATTATTTATTGTAACTGTAGGAGGTGAGCACTTACAGACATAACAAGTGTGCTACATAATAACAGCATACCTGCCCTCATCACAATCAGACAGGACAGTGGGGAGTAATTGCCGTCTTTATACACAAAAAGCCAGCACTGTATGGTGCATTATTTATTGAAACAGAACACCACATAAAGAATAGCCTTAATCAGCTTTGGGCCACCTATTTTTGTCTTTAAAACCAGAAACTTTCAAGGAGTGTTCTGAAGATGTAGCACACTCACCTGAAATATGAGCTACATGTGGCCAGGACCATCTTGTGACAGGGGAACTCGGTGTCCTCCACCAGCAGCACAACATCAGTCAGTAATTTTTGTTCGTAAAAGAACTTGAGCTGCTCCAGCAGGGAGACAGCATAGTCCGTATTGACCGGCCTGCGCTCACCGAGATCCGACATGGTTGCATCCCATGAATCGCGCCCCAGTTTTGAAAAGTCACACGGCCGGCAGTACCGGACTCAATCAAACCAGGAGAAAAATAATTTTAAAGATAAGAATATAAGAAGATAAAGAGGACAGTCACAGCTCTTCAACACCTCCACTGACTCAAGTGGAGGTGTCCAACTCCTGTATACAAACAACTCTGCTGCTTCTTCTGATAGTGATGAGTTGAAAGATGAGAAAAGGTTGCAGTGCTGTGGTATCCAAGTGTTAGTCAGGAATCTCTAGGATGGTGTCCTCAATGAGGAAGGGGCAGTTTCTTGTGGATCTATGCTGATGTGACGTCTGAGGTCATGCAATGAGGCACAGGGAACCAGAGGAGGTAGACGGAGAGCACCACGGCTGTCGCAACACTGCTACATCAGTCTGAAAAACACAGGACAGAAGTAACAAGAGAAATGAGCCTAGCATATATAGAGGAAAAATAATTGCCAAAAATAAAATAAGCCATCTGTGGCTGTATCAGACAAGGAATGGTCCAGAACACCTTCTTTAAATACTGTATAAAACTTCAAAGTCAAACTACTGTTATCTCTTTCTTCACCAATTCCATCAAGAAAAAACAATCTAAACCTTGCAATGACAATTTTACAAAGGACTTTGTGTTGTACTGATTTACATGACATAAATTAATTTGTTGCACAAATATACTTCATTCATGCTGTCATTTACAAGCACTTTCTCCTATGCTAAAACAGTCTGGTTTATGTAAAAAAGTTGAACTTCTGTATTCCGCTAAAATTAGGATTTCCCTAAAGGGATCTTAAGGTAAAGATCATCTTAGTCGATTTTTAAGTCTGTGGCTAATCTTAATGTGCTGTTAAGGAACATGGTCTACAAAAGGTACAGTATATCCTTGTCAACAACACAGATAGTGCTTTCTCTGTGTGCTCACCCACAAGTAACTTGGATTCTTTCCAGAACTAAAGTTCACATTGTTTTAAATGCTTAACTATTCCTCAATTTGATTTAGAGTTGAGACAAGTATTTGATTTATCAATTGAAAACATTATCACAATCAATGAATTGGTTCAGTTTAAAAAATGACTAACATTGTTCTAATGTATGGCAAATAATTGTTCTTTCAGTCAGCCAGAGAAACATCTTTTGATTTTGGTTATTACCTGGTGAATAAGACTCTCTGGCTTTCCCGTTTTTTTTTAACCTTTTATACAGCCACACACTAATGCATAAAATAATCAGCACATTAAACTGCAACAACAATGAAGAAGCTGCTGTCCTACTTCAGCTATGCTTATTCTGACCCCTATGCACAGGATGCAGTTAAACATAATATTGTTAAATACGATGTGGTTTATGCAGCACACTTTAATCAGAGCACTGACCATTTCTGTTAAGTTACAGGAGCAAAATTTAATTAGGTAAACTCTGAAAGATATTGTACGCAGACTGTTGAATTGAAACAAACAAAAAGAAACCATTGAGCTCCTTTGCCAACGTGCTGAATGACTGACCTTTTTGGCAGGTTACCATGAGACAGACCGAGCCATTAAGCCACTTTTACCATCAGAGCCCTCACTGGCATCAAATTAGCTTACACTTACATCACTGATACTGGTTATTTATTAATTATTTGAACCAAATCGTCCAATCTCACGAAAACCATGTGAGAGGAAGGGAAGAATTTACAGGTAAGTAGGTTAATATGTCACCCAGTCCGTTCAAATTAATTCTACACAACACTGAATTCAAATGATTTGATAGTGAAACGGGCGACCACCTGAAACATAACGCCTCTGATCTGCTGTCATCTTTTACTAAACAGCCTGCAGCAGCTGCCTACATCACATTCAGATCCTTCGAGTTATGTGATGTCAAACGTGTAGCCAGCTAGCGTTTTAGCATGATCGAGCCAATATTATATTCCAACGGATTCAAGACACTGACATTAATACACATCTGTAAATGCGTTTTGCCATAACATGCTATTTCGTTGATGTTGTCTGTATCCATATAAGGATGCAAAGCAACAATAGGAGCAGCTATGGAGAGCAGGCTCGCACCACCGGTCGTTAGGCCACCAACATACATCAAGTTCTGATAAATGACCGACCACCTGCCATTTAGTAACATGCTTAAGCTAGAAAGCTGGATACATATCCAGTTAATTGATCACACGTTGGAAATTAAGATTAACATCTCCTGAGCACGTCGTTATAATTTGTCTGATGCTGGTTAGCTAGGTTAGCATGTATTCACTGCTGAAAACATCCAAAACAAACCATGCCTCTTGGTACAAATCACTACCGTCTGTTGCTACAGACACTGGAAAAACCTTCACACCGTCACCCGCGGAGGTCTAATTAAAACAGGGTGGCCATGCCAGTCTCTGATCGACCACCAATACACCTGTTCGGCTAGCTTCATGTAGTGTTATACAGCTAGCTTATGAGTAGCGACATTCGCGGTAACATAGCAAATGAAGCTACACACAGTGCCGGAGTATCGCGACTTTGTGCCGCAGACTAAAGTGATAGCTGTCCATTACAAAGTGAAGATCAACGGTGAAACAGTTCCACGAAGGACAAGACAGCTATAAACTCGTGCATCCAACATATTAGAGAGCAATCACGCTGCTAGCACACCCCGCTAAGCTAACTGACACAGGAGCTAAATAAACGTAGGCTAGCTACTTGGGTAAGCCACTTTGCAAGACCACTTGAATCAGCAAAGATCAAGCTTTTAGAGCAACTGTAGAAGGCAACAGGAACTTACCCGTTAGGGCGAGTTTTCCTGTGAGCATAAAGTGCCAAGTAAGGTCCTTTAGCCGAATTTCGAAAATCTACAGTTATGTGAGGGAGGTGAGCAGCGGACAACCTTCCAGCGCATCTAAGCGCCTGAAAGACCAGAGGCCAAATGGGGATAGTGCGCATGCGCCCAGACTAAACACCCTTCAGAGACGAATTCTGACCTCTGCTGGCAAAAGGGAGCCACAAGAAATACAAAGAAAACTGCGCAAAAACAGCCTGCAATGACATGACGAAGCATTTCCAGTCCGTATATTTTTAGTTTTATCTCAACTAAACATATACACTGCATATATTCTATTAATAACCTTTATAAATGTAGTATTACAACACACAATTTGGTGGATTTTCCATTAAATATCCCTGATTTATCTTGTAGAATAAAAACTGTAATTTCGGTGCTTTGTGTCAGTTCCCACGGCAGACTTCGTCTTGACTCACTGTAAAAAAAAAAAAAAAAACATTGTCTTTTTTTAACTTTATAAAATTATGTGAACATATATTCAAATCCGTGTCTTTACATTTTGAGTGTGGTTTTGTGTGGTTATTTTGCTTATTATTTTAATGCATATTTCTTTATGTGTTTTGTTGACTATTTATGGGTAAAATAAAAATGTATAGGTAATTTACTAATGCAAGAATCTATTTCTTGTCCTGTCTTGTACAAAATCCCTCTTTCTCCAGCAAAAATGAATTGTTAATTGTTTAAATTACCCAGATAAAGAACATAAACCAATGATTTGGAAAATAAAAACAACATGTTTTTAAAAATATTTGTCCTATTTGAGCTTCAGCGTGTATTGAAACAGGTAGTGTTGTGAAGCATACCTAAAGGGGATGCTACATTTATTCCTGAATAACGTTTTTTCCGATTGCACGCGAAGGCCTCACTGCAGCAGGTGTTTCCTATTTGACTGATGAGCCAAGTCGCGGCTTTTGTTAGTGAGACGTCACATGGACTCAGAGTGAAGCGTTTCTGCTTTTGTTTATCGAGAAACTGAGAAAAGTTTAATTCCAGAAGCTGGGGGTTGGTATGTGCTCTTTTATCTCTATCTGACTGAGAAAAGAAGAGAAAAATGGATGGTAAAGTTTTTTTCTTTTAATTCCACATCTAAACACTTACTGTCATTCCAAATCACCAATATTGTAATATGTAGCCTATCTCTGTTTTCCATACAACTGTACTATTATTGCTAAATTAATCTTCCCCTAGATGGAGCTAAACAGCCACATTCATTTGGCAACGGACAGCAGAGAAATCATCACTCCAGACCCTTTTTCTACATCCAACCGCCATCTCAGCCATATTATCTTTACCAGCACTGGCAGATGAACAGCCCATACAGTCACTATGGATTACCTGGAGGTATGGAGCTTTAAAGCTGAATTTTCTATTTTAATCAGTGATGGAAGTTTATACACCTTGTCCTGAAGTAACATTAGGCTTACTTAATGGCACAGCAAATATTGGCAGTAAAAAAAGTTATTGATGTGTGAAAGGACAAAGTTGCTATTATAAGATAAAATGGCACCTTTCAGTATTTTATTATATGCACACAGATTTACAGTTCAGGATTTTGATTAATTGACTTAAAGGAGACATTGTGAAAAAAAGTGCTCATATTTAAAGTTGAAACAGGTCTGGAAGCTTTGAAAATAAAGTATCAAATGCCACTCAAAGGAGGACTATATGCTGCCCTTTGTCAGACAACTGGACCCAAAAATAGCCATTTGGATTTCTGGATATTTGTGATGTTACAATAATCATTATTCACAGTCTGTACATCAGAACCCACTATACCCAGCAAAAACCATCATCCAAACCAATCATGACATCCTGGAATACTGTGCCAGGGAGTGTACATGATGGAATCCGTAGCACAGACAGGAAATTGGTGTGGGACACAGCAGCTCATTTGCATTTAAAGAAGTGCACACAAACAGCCTGTTTGATACAGGCTGGAAAACCCTGCCTATATAGACATGGTAGAATAAAGCATCCCTATGGTGTTTGAGCTGAAATTTAAAAGACCCATTCTAGGGACTTTGTTGTTGGGGTACAGCATGTCTCCTTTAAAATTCAATGGATTGGCTCCTCATATTCAGAAAGACCATGCATTAATCCCAGCATACACAGCAGCAAGCGCTCAAATATGTAGTGTGTAAATGTGTCTTTTCATGCCTCAGAGGAGTCAGTTAATCGTTATTTCACATCAAAATTAGAACAGATCCAGGTTGTTCTGCACTTCACCCATTCAGCCTCACTCAGCACAAAGAGCAGGACTGTTGATAGACTTTTCTATTTTGCAGGATTGATGGGCATAAAGGACATTTCTCTTCGGCACCAAGTCTCTTTGTACATTAATTTCCACTGCTGTTTGTAACTGAATACATGATGTGATTTTATATTTTGATTTATTTTGAGCGTATTTTTACTCCTATGGCTATATGTTTAATTTTCTATTTTTGTAACACTCGAAGATGAAAGAAGTTTTGTTGTACATGTGTATAATGACATTAAGCATTTCATTCCTTCATTCCAGGTAGTACTATCTATATTACTGTAGCTTGTGGTTCAGTTAAGTTTCTAAATCTCAGCAAATTCAACTCAAAATTTAAATCAACCTGCAAATATTTTGGATTGAATGCAGACTAATATGCCATCCCAAAATGTAAAAAAAAAAGAATAATAAAAATAAGTCAACTGATTAAAAAAAAAAAAAAAAAAAAATTGTCTTAATTCTAAGTGTAGTTTCTGAAACGTTTCTTTATCATGGTTTTTCAGGTTTTAACTTTGGCCGTCCCTGTTTGCACCCTTACCAGTACATGCAGTATCCTGGGTTTGTTTTCCCTCATGCTCCCATATATCCAGTGGATTGTAGGCGCATGTTTGAACCCCGCTTCCACACACCACCCTGGAATGACATGCCACGACAGCAGCATCCCTCGCAGCCACCTGGGCATCGAGAAATGACCTGTTCAGAGGCTCAAACTGACCCCAGTGACACCATAACCAAGATCATCGAATGTCTAGATAAAATGCAGGGGAGTGGACTGCAGGGTGGCGAGAGAGAGCTAGATTCAGGCATTGCCTCTCAGTCCTCTGGCATGTTTTCACTAGGAGTGGAGAAGAAAAGTGAAGAGCAAGGTGCAGCTCACATCCTTCCTTCAGCACGTGATGACAGCTGTTCAGAGCCTCAGGCTGCAGTTTTCAGTGTCTCCACAACAGCAGTGTATGATGGAGATTCCAGCCACAGGAGCCTAGAGGTTTTGAGCCCACCAGACTGCTGGTCAGGAGAATTGGATGAGTTGCCCATTGACAGCTCCTCTGTTCATGAAGAGGGTCTAAATGTGGAGCAGGCAATAGCAGATGAACAACTGCTCACCACAGATGATATCCAGTCAGATGTTGTAGTGACTGATCACAGTGCTCCTTCATGTGGTGCCAATGAGGTCCTGAAGAGGAGTGTAGATGCCATGCTCCCTTCACCAGTGCATTCCTCCTCACAGGCACTTGGAGATGACCAAGAAAGTGTTGATAAAGCTTCTAAATCAGACCACCAGTCAACATCCTTGCATAAAGTAAAAGTTAATCCAAGCTACCAGATTCTGAAGCTGCCTTTTGACAATGTTTTGGCATCTGGAGCTGCTGCAATGAGCCACCTTTCATCCTCCTCTCCTTACTGCTACGACTACCTGTCCATGCAGCCAACCCATGAGCGAGTGAGTGTGCTCAGTCCATCTTTGGATGAGCTGTCATCCAAGGATGAGATGTTCTCCACTGATCTGGAGGATGTGGATCTCTTCCCTAAGCATGTGTATACAGGGAGGAGGCTCTCAGAAATTGTTGATGAATGCCCTGAGGCTGCTGAGGAGCTAGATGCAGTATGGACAGTTGGTTCAAGGAGGCTTGTGTGTGCCTGCTGTGGGAAAAGTCTGCCAAAAGGAGCAGGAAGGAGCAAAGTTCAGTGTGCCAAGGTGTATGTGGATGAAGGTGGAGAGTCTGAGGATGAAGGCAGGTACAGCAGAGGGTGTGAGCAGCCAATTAGAGTGGTGGTGAGGAAGAATTCAGTACCCAAAAAGACTCATTCCTTTCCTCTGAGACATGTGGCAAAGCCTTGGTGTAAGAGAGCTCAGCATAAAGATCAATCAGCTCCAAATGATCAGGAGAAAGACCATGGTCTATGCAAGGTAGACCCAACTGACATGGAGGTTGGAGACATG
Source organism: Pseudamia nigra (assembly GCA_029823295.1). Taxonomy (NCBI): domain Eukaryota; kingdom Metazoa; phylum Chordata; class Actinopteri; order Kurtiformes; family Apogonidae; genus Pseudamia; species Pseudamia nigra. Next base: position 10,229 of record JAQQAE010001835.1, read on the forward strand.
ACCAGCAGCGAACTGCAATGTAGAACATGCCAAGGTAAGAGTTTTTTTAACAAAGAATTTTCTGACACTGACATGCATTTTGACATGCATTCCTCAGTTTGTAAACATCTTAGAAATATGCTGTGCATGTGTCAATTCTTTTTCAGACAGACTGTGCAGAGGAGAACTGACTGCATCAGACCAAGGCAGGTGGGCAGAGGGGGGCCTGATTCCCAGGAGGAGACAATCAACTCCATTGCAACGACAAGGTGTGCTGAGGTTTAATGTACTGACATTAACATGCTGACTGCATATCCATATCTCCATAATTCATTGATGCTGTGCCAGCTGTGGAGACAAATCTGGCACCGTCCACTATTATTGTGAAGTACAGAAAATTCTCTGGGTTGTTGAATTTATATTTCTCAAACAATTCACACTCGTTGTGACACTGAAAGCAGGATTCAGCAGCATAGTGCTGGGGGAAAATTTATTTTGTGGGAACATTTTGTACATGGATGAGTGAGTAGTGGAATCAAGTCCCTACAAAATAAAATGCCACACAGATGGATTGTCATGTAAAAATTTTCCATTTTTAGTTTATGGTTGCAGCTTGGAGGTGGCTGATTTCTGATTTTTCATGTAGTGAGAACTGTGCAAACTGAGACATAGAGATGAGGGAAGAGAATGCAGACTGACATTTGCCCAATGACGGGGCTATTCCAGCAGTGTAAAAATCCTGTGAACTCACTGGAAACCTCAGTTTAATGGGTGTGAGCATTGTTTGCGATGCCACAGACAATTTGGAAGCGGTCATGACTCAGGTTCTACAGGCGTGATACAGAAAAGTCCCATATTTTAAAACTAATTTGATTTCAGTGTTTGGTTGGAAGTATAAAATCAGATGGAATGTGACACAATCTGTCAACAAATATCTCACTATTGTTTTCACATTGGAAGATCATCAAATTCAGAACTCTAACTAATCTTAGAATACATTTATAATTCCCTTGAAAAATGCTTGGCCTTAAATGTATTGTTGAAACCTTCAGAAACAATGTACAGTAAGAAATTTCTATTAAAAATTCATCCAAATAAAACTTGTGCAACAACTTTTATCTAGTGGATTAATTTAGTGGAGTAGAAGTCCTGGTGTGTGGACATTTCAGCTAAGTGAATTATTATTCTGCTCTTTTACTCACTTTTTTGTTGTTTTGCCCTGATGTGCTCTTATCCATAGAGATGAACACTCAGAGGAAAGCGATGCACCACCGGCAGAGAGATGATGAGCCACCGCTATTACACTGGGAGAGAGGTTTACATTTAGTATTTTGTATTCTGATGTGCCTAATTTAATGTGGCTGTGAAGTAATATCTTGTATATTTGTCAGGTTCTACAGTGAGAGGAGAATCACCATGCTAACATTCCCAGACTGACTTGTGTGTTGAACTGTAGGTGGATGCACCAATCACTGAACAGTTTAATGTAATTAAAAGTGTGGAGTTATTTCAGCTCCAAGAAAATAATATTTTTTTTTCTTTTTTAGGTTCCCCAATGGCATAAATGTTCCGGAGTAATGTGTTTAGAAGTATTTAGAGCACCAGGTGAAATGCACTGCACATGAAGGCTCTTTTTCTGTTGGGTTATTGAAAAGTATAAATTTTCTGCAGTAACACTGCCTTATGAGTCATTATTGATGAATTTCACAAACGGGCAAAGCCATGGGCTGACAAGTTATGTTGGAGATGGTGTGCCACTGTTTGGGGCCAGTTGAATAAAATATTATATAATTAATGCTTGTGTTGAGACATTTTATTCATCATTTTGCTACAGTGCTGGGAAATGGAAGAGAATAGAGTCAAACTTTTATATTCCCTCAAAGACGTCAGTTGTAAAAATATGATGACCCATATTGCATACAGTTTAAAAAAAAATAAAGGGCAACATTTTTCTGAAATCAGCTATCCCAGTGTCTGTTGAATTCCAATTACACTGCACTCTAGTTAATAAGGTACTGATTAACTGATCACCAGAACCAAATCTGATGTAATGGGGGAGGGGGTGGCAGCAAATTTCACCAAGTATTGGTTTTTTAACTCCTAACTTAAAACACTAGTATTATGTTTAAAAATGAACTTGTTCTCTTTGCATTGAGTCTAAAAACACTGCATCTTTTTCATTTTGACCATTTGTCACACTCTGCAAATATGTGCTCTAAATGTCAGCATTTTTATTTGGAACGTGGGAGATGACGACAGCAATTTAGATAGTTAAAATGTTAACTTTATGCATGCACATGTCTATAAATGGTAAACAGAGAAACTGATTATTTTGCAGTGGTCTCTATTTTTTCCAGAGCTATACATGCTACATATTTATATGCATTAAAAACAAATTGAAAGATTGGGACTAAAGTAATTTGACACCAAAATTAGTGATAAAAGGGAAGAAAGAATACTGAATCACACGCAAAGTGTTATTTCTTTATTTGCACTTAATGTTAATCTAATCTAAATCCAAACTGAATTGTTTTAAATTTTCAGTAAATATGCTGTTTTTCATGAGACATAAGTCATTACCATATATCAGGGATAGAGGATGTTTTCTGTAAATGAAAAAAGTTGAAGCTGTGCAGTGTCTGTTGTGAATGCATACATTTCATTCTAGGCTATTTTAAATGTTCTAATGTGTTTTACAAAGCACACTGACATGCCACAGTAACAGAAAAATGTTCACCTTTCTTTGCTACAGAGAATGTCTTGACAAAATCAATGGCTGAGTCTACCAACAGACTTCTCAGAGCAATTGTGTGTCATAATACTACTTGTAATATTGCTCCTGGCTATCAGAGAAAATCTCATCCAACCTCATAATTGGTTCTTCAGTGTTAAACCTGCATCTCTGGAAGATTTGTATTTTGCATTTCAACATAGTGTGAGGCCCTTAAGAAAAAGACCTGAAACAGTAGGAAATGGAGGATTTGAATTGGAAACGCTAAATACATATTCCAAAAAAACTGTCTTCCAGTTTTCCACAGTTGATGGACATAATGAAGAGCGGACAGAGGATTTAGGAAATGTCATTTTCACCTACGAATAAGGAAACTGGTAGACCATTTTCTGTGTGTATGTATAAAAGGACTGAAGACGAAAGAAGGCTCAGGAGACTGAAGAAAATATTTTACACAATGAGCTTGTGAGACTTCATTACAGCAGTACAGTGATTGAACTCAATGTATTTTCCTTTGTCCATTATTTCAGTACCACCTGCACAACAATCTGTCGTTGGTCCAAGTTGGCAGATGGAGGGAGCCTCGTGTGATGATTCTGTAGGGTACAGAATTCAAAACAACTGTTTTTGTGTCACATGAACCAGGGTGAAGTTACAACAGGCCTCAAACATCACCTTCTGAAGAGCATAGTTTGCCAAGTTCTAATTTTATTCATGTGTACTGGAGGACAGCAAGATGACAAATACGTTGATCTGATCCTGGCTTTTGTCCATTACTTTTGCTGATTTTTAAACCTCCTGTAGAAACTGTTCTTGAATTCTTCAAAACTTCAGTCTGGAAAAAGACAACTACATCTTTCATAAATTTCTTGTTTGTTTTTCTTTCCTGAGCAAAATATATAATTATATCCTCAGTTGTACTTATAAAGTACTCCATTTTGCGCATGCCATCACCATTATGTCTCATACGCTCATTGAGCCAAATAAGCTACAGGCATATGTAGTTTGAACCAATCAGCTGTTCATTTCCTTTGGATGTAGTTTCATTAACTTTACCCAAGTGACAAATCTTCTTTTTCCACCTACACCCTGATCTTTTGTTCACTTTTGCTCAGGTGAGATGATGCAGCAAAGTGGGAGTGTGGTTTGAACTCACTCTAATTGGACAATCATCACCTGGATCCAAAGTCCAGCCAATCAGTGCAGCATTTGACCAGCTTGCCTATGCCATGACTCCTCACCTTCTAATTTAAACCGTACTTTGAAAGAGCTCTGTTGGTTAGTCAGTAGTGATCTGTTTTGTAAGTCTGTCTGCTTTTTCTGCTGTCAGAAAAGACAGGAAATTTCTCTGCTAACAAACAAACAAATATGGAGGCAGCCACATCTACCTTACACCAGTCGTTTGGTTTAGGACCTCGGGGTCCAAATGCACCACATGGGGCTCAGCAGACACAGGGGCCTCCACAGCCCACTCCAGGGCCTTCAGCAACTCCACATCCTGAGGAGCAGCACCATAAACCTTTCTTCTTTGTACAGCCATCTCAGCCTTATGTGCCCATGCAGACTATGCAGTGGCCCATGCCTTTAGCCATGCCTATGTCCTACAACCCATACTATGGCTACCCAGGTATCGGTAAGCACCAAAATCTGCAAGTGTACTACATGTTATCCAGAATGCAAGGACTGTATTCATTTGGTTCAATTCACTTTCTCTGTCTTCACTTATTAATTTAAAAATTATTTTGAAATGTGTTTCTCTGAAGCTATTTTGTACAGATTATTTATTGACATGTTAATTTTTAACTTCCACACATGGCAGTTCCACACAGTTTAGGGTGATGCTGTATAATCAACAAGCAATACAAAAATTATCCCAAATTCTTAGATATTTATGGTACATTTGAGCTTCAACTGAAGCAAAAAAGGTTCATATAAATTTTTAAATGCAACATTACAGTTTTAACTCAGAGTTTAGTAAAGAATGTATACTCCTGATATTCAGTTACAATAAGAATGTGTCACTCTGAAATTACAGATGTTTTCAGTAGGTTCAAGAAAAAAACATCAAGTTTTGTTTCATCTTTTCTGGTGCTAACATTGCTGGTACATGCATTTAAAATATTTAACTTTTTGCTGCAGTGTGATGATTTTTTTTTCCCCTGTTCTGTGCAGATCTAAAATGGACCCAAACCCACCTCACAAAGAAGCCAAACTTATATTTATATATTAATAATTTTCATTTATACTTATAAGCTTATATTCACTGTAATCAAATCACACAACTTTTATCTGTATGTTGAAAAAAATTTACTTCTGCATGTTATCCTGTATGAATTTTATCTTATTTGTGTTTGCATATATTGTAGTTTACTCCCATTGTATATACATCTCTTTATTCTTTTTTATTGTTCAGTGATTACGCTGCATCATTATAAATGAATGCCAGCCCTTGATGATTTTTGAGTTTGAATAAGGGGAAATAAAATAAAATGCAAGGCCTGACTCATGTTAGATGACACAATGAGCTATCAAATTGCACCTAAAAATGGCAAAATGAACTCAAAGCTTTATCATCTGTTTAGATAAATCCTTGACGACAAATGATTACTAACTTTTTTTCCTGTTTTAAGGCTATGGAATGCCCATGATTCATCACTATCAGCCAAATCCGTACATGGAGTCACCTGGATTTGTTGTACCCCATAGTCACCTCCATTTAATGGACTACAGGCGCATGCTCAACCCTCACTACTACCATTCCATGGCCTACCATGCTCGCAGACTCCGCTACCAGCACAATGTCCCATCCAGAGAAATGACCAGCTGTGAGGTTCAAACTGAGCCTGTTTCATTGACACCGAGAACCAGCACACCAGGATCTGGCAGTGCTGAAGCTAGTGTCTGCTTTGAAACTGTCAGCATCCCCACCAATCAGTCTCTGTCACCATCTTTGTCTGTCCAGGAGGATCAGACACTGGAAGTGAAGGACATGATGCCTTCCACAACCACCAGGACGCCACCAAATGGCAGCTTTGTGATTCAGACTGAAGAGGTTAGGATCGAGTGCTGCACCACACCGGTGGGACTGCAGGTCTTGCATTCTCGTGAAACAGCAGAAGTGTCCCACAGCTTTTCTCAAGATGTGGTCCAGTGCAGATCCCTCCATCAAAGTCATATGCTGCAGGATGACAACCTGTGCCCATCTGTTGACCAGTCGGAGCAGGCCCTGCAACCCTGTCCAGATATCCTGTTGGTAGGGACACCCAGTGGCAGTGAGACGCTCCCAGCTTTGGAGGAGTCCAGGACCCAGACAGACCCTGTAACTCACACTGCAGATTTGAGTTCCAGAGCATCTCACACTGATGTTGAGGAGAGAAGCAAAAAACCTTTGAGTGCCAAGAATTATGACTTTAAAGTCATTCACCTGCCTTTTGACTCAAAGTACCTGAATGAGTTGAGGAAGATGGAATCTACAGTCTGGTCTTGTCTGGAAGATACTTCTGTTCCTTCTCCTGAATTACTAATAGAATCTCATGAGGAAACTGAAGCTGAAGTTCCCTCAGCAGATGCACTCATAATCAGAGAAGAGGTTGTCCCCATGATTGAGATGCCTCTTCTACCAGAAGAACATTTGCAGAACTTGGTTCCCACTGTGGAGCT